>ML782878.1:373934-419027 GCA_009831015.1 Picea engelmannii | reverse complement strand
AAATTTGCAGTTATAGAAAACCTAAGTTTACACTTCCTGGTTACTTGTAACTTATCATTATCACATATCCAACCAAGAGGGTATGGCTTAGGATGTGGACTTGTTTCCAACTTAAGTTTCTTAACAGTCTCTTCAGAAATAAGATTTGCTTGTGATCCATAATCAAACAACGTATCTATCTTAGTATGTTTTGAAACAACCCTGATATGAAAAAGTTCAATTCTCATTTTCTCTTGTTGAGTTACATTGACATTATCATTACTTGAAGAGCTAGTACTTGCAATAGAACCATTACCTTGGTAACCCATGGCTGTGATCTTCGTCTCATCACCCGAATCCGAACCTAAGTCTTGTATAACAGTCGCAACAGTCTTTGACTTCCCTTTGTTTTTGTTGCCAAACTTTTTGGGTCTTCTTTCAGGATGACGCTTCCAACAATGGTATTCATCATGGCCCTCTTTTGAACAATGTTTACATGTGCACTTTTCTCCCTCCTTCTTCACAGCAGCATTCTTCCTGCCATTGCCTTTGAATTTCTTCTTTCCCTTGTCTCCATGGTTGTATGTCTTATTGAAAACCTCATGAGTATTGTTCCTTCCCCTTGCTTCCAAATGAGTAGCCTGTACACAAAATTCATCTAGATTCGAAGGATTAAACATGAGTATAGTATGCCTCAAATAACTCTGCAAAGCACCAATATATTTGAGCAATGTTTCCTGTGAAGACAAATCAACTCCCAAAACCAAAGCTCTTCTCCTAAATTCCTGAGTAAAACTTTGTACATTCTGTCCTTTATCTTGTCTAAAATTCTACCATTCCATAGTTGCCTTTTGTTTATATGCCAATGGATAAAATTGTTTTTTAATTGCTATAATGAAATCATTCCAAGAAAGCAAAAATTTTCCATGTTTTTTCATTTCTTCCTGAGTCTTAGATTCCCACCAAATAAGTGTTGAACCATCTAATCTCAATGAAGCAAGCTGAATTTTAGTTTCATCATCTTGAATCTTTTGTATTCTACAATATACTTCAATTTGACATATCCAATTATCTAACTTTTCAGCATTAACTTCTCCATTATAAATTGGCAATTGAAATTTTATATCAAGCTTTAATGAAGGAATTTGCGAAGGAGTTTTACCATGCCCCTTTGGAGAATTCAGAAGATGTTTCGAACTGGTAGAAGAAGAAGAATAAGAAGAAGAAGATGATGGAGGAGGAGAGGGTGGTGGAGAAGCACCATTCCCTCCATTTTCGTCTGGATTTTTGTCACCACCGCCCCCCTTATGCATAGAAGGGTTGGAGCCTTCACCCGGCGACAATATGTTCTGTTCCATAAAGATCTTCATCATATCTCTCAACTCCATGAAAACATGTCTGAGATCTTCCTCTTCTGCCGGAACACGTTCATGACTTTCTGCACGAGCCATGCTTGGTGAATGTCTCTCGGAAACTTGCGGTGAATGAATCTGCTTCCTCCTTGTCGGATGAGAACTTGGCTCCACAAGTTGACCTTCTCCTCTTGTGAGTTTCAACCTTGTGATCATCAGAAACAAAACTTGCAAACAATCAAGTCTTCAAAACCAGTGCTCTGATACCAACTTGATCTAAAAATGAAGAAGACTTGAAAAACTTGAAAATTATTGCAAGTGAATGTTATGTGTTTAAAGCAAAAGGATCAGTTTGCAACACATAGATTAAAGGATTACTTATGCAAATTACACATAGACAACAACATAATCATTTAACATAAACACATAATCACAACAATTGATAAAGGAGTTCACCCCTCTCTTGGGCTACATCTCCTGGTCCAGCTTCCAATGGATCATTATTATTAATTGCTCAAAAAGTGCTCAAAAACATGTCTTACAATGCTCAATTTGACAAAATGACTACTCCAATAGCTTCATAGCGTCCAAAAACCCCTGTCTGGGCTCTTTCGACACCTCAATCGGTCGAAAAACGAAGAAGTTAGGCCTCCTGGAAGTCTCCCTCTTCAAGTTTGTTGTCTCTGAATCTACAAAACACACCCTTCATGATTGAACCTGGCTCACACACATTTTAAAGTGTATAAACCCAACACCGAGTGCAACCACACCAACGGTGAAAATCGTAGAATGATTAAGGGTGCGCTAGCCCCTAACCGCCTAGGCACCTGGGCATATGGCGCATGGGACCGTACGCATGGCAAATAGGTGGTTTAACAGTTACAACAGGTGTAACCCCCCGTGCTCTGGATTAGGGTCACATGGGTTAACAACAAATAACCACGGGCTATGCCAAACCCCGCGCCAACCGTTATAACCGCGTGCAGCAAATACATATACGGTGGTCACATGTAAAGTCAACACAACCATGGGCCGAGGCTAAGCCTCGGCCTGACCCCCGCCCATTTATACATTGATATGACTTTATAAATATTGTATTTGGTTATATGTTAAGTCACATGGTGTGGGCGCATTGGTCGGAAAGTTATACAAAGGCATTACATAGTGGGGGAGGTCCGAGGGTCGAACCCCGCAGACTCCCATAGTTTTTACACAAAACCAATCAACCAATAAACGAGTGACATGTGGCGCCCATGGATTGGGCCATGTGTCCTCATACCATTTGCCAATAAATGAACACGTGTCATCTCCTGATTCACCAGCTGTCAACCAACCAACATCTACCACGTCACCATCTGACACATCATCGTACGGTCTGTACGGCCCTGCCACGTCAGACTGTATGGACTGTACGGACTTGTACAGTCATCATCAATTTTTTTGCCTGTTTGTCTTGACGAACAGATCGTGATATCTTCTCCATACGGAGTCCGTTTGACAAAGTAAATATACCGCCGGAATTAGGAAGATTAGATGGACGCAATGGTGCTGATTTCGTCACATTCCGAGCACTTTGAAATTTGAGCAAAATTTGATCCCCTGATCAAAAACCAACCTTCCCGAGTTAGCCGAAGAAGGATCCATTTGGATACAACCACAATAATTTTTGGACCAGCGTGAGCGTCGCCTGCGTTAGAGAGCTATCAAGGAAGTGTTAGTCTAGTGGAAAGATACAATTCCAACAGATGCCACTTTGGAACCAACTACCATTCTGCAACAATTTCCACATCTCAAGCCTTGAGGACAAGGTTGTTTTTAAGGGGGAGGACATGTTAGGGTCCTAACCCACACATAGGTATAACAATATATTCGGATGTATTAAAGGTCAATATTAATAAGGCCTTGCAATAAAATAGAATAAGTCGAATGTAAGAATACCTAATAGAAGCTTCCGCTTCGAGAAGGATCTTCATCTAGATGCCTCTTTTGATAGACATATTTAGTATAAATAGGAGTTGAGGGTATGAGAACCCTAGCTTGGAGATTATTGTAATAGAGCTATACTCGACTGGAGGTTTCCCCCTCGAAGAAACCCATGAACATTGCTCTCAGAATCAAAATGTTACTTCTCTTGTTATTCTTATATCATTTTAGTGTTATTGTGGTGATTGTTCTAGTTATATTGTTGTTATTCTACCATTTCTAGCATTTTATTTCTGTTCTGCATACTTTTTATATCTGGTATATTATGGAATCCATCAAGTTTTTCAAATCTACAACCATTGACAAAAACAAGCCTGTAGACACAAAGGAAGATAATCAGTTGTCATGGAGGAGTAAAATAAAAGGTGTCAGAACTGAATCTGTAGATCAAAGAAATAATACACCCACTGCTCAAGGAAATCATCAACATGGCAGAAATCGACCTTCTCAAAGAAGACAACCATTTTCCAGGTACAAAGATTGTATCTATGGATATTGTTTCTACTACTCTAACTTTGGCCACAAAGATGTAAATTGTTTCTTAATATTTAGACATAAGCAATCAAGACACCCAAGGAATAAATATCTGCCACAACAAAGAATGAGACAACCAAGTAACAAACAACCACAGATTGCAAATGGTCAAATTAAGTTTAGAGACATGCAACTGAGGAGGTCAAGAAATAATGAACAATCAATGAGTAGACAACGTTGCAACAATCACTTTGACCTATTGAACAATGAGCTTGAATTCTATAATTTTCATAACTTCGGCCACAAAGTTGCAACCTACCATCTGAAGAATTACAAAGAAGATCCAAGGATAAATCTCTTAGCGAGAAAGGCCAGCACATGGAAAAAGAAAAATAGTGGAAAATGTGGTCTAGTACTTTCAACTCAAAAACAAAAGGACTCCTGGAATATAGACAGTGGATGTTCCAAGAACATGACTAGAGAAAAGGATAAGGTTCTGCCTATAAGTAAAATAAAAATAGGAAATGTGATCTTTGAAAATGACGAACCAGGTAAAATCAAGGATAAAGGGATGGTGAGCCTGAGAAAAGGAAAAGGATATTCTCAGGATGATCTACTTGTAGATGATCTGAAACATAATTTGCTCAGTATAAGTCAAATTTATGATAGAGGCTGTGAAGAGGTGTTCACGTCCAAAGATTGTAAGGTGAAAAATGCAAAATCAGGGCAAGTGGTGTCTAAAGGCATAAGGATAGATAATGATGTTGATATTGAATCCTCCCATGCAAGAAAAGAAGAAGTATAAGAAGAATCATGTCATAAGATGGAAGCAAAAGTTGTGAATCTTAGAAAGAAGTTTCAGAAGTCAAACACCCAAATCAAGTTTTTGAAGAGTTCCATGATCCTGGATGATATCTTGGATAGTGAGACATCACCAAATGAAAAATCCAGTCTTGGATACAACAAGGAAGAAATCAATACTTCTAACAAGTCTAACACAGGTCTTTCATTTGTAAAAAGGGAAAGAAGGTATGACTTAGGTTCCTCAGGTTCAAAGAATGAAAGGAATACTACAATATTTAGAAGATCAAATCAAGGAAGACATCCAAAAGCTACTCATACACCTCAAAGTAAGTTTAGAAGAGATATGCCTTCATGGATGAATCAAAGAAGGTATGAGAGTGTTTGTAACGGTTTTTTCTTGTGATGAATATAGTCTTAAAATCCTTGGATTGTAGGCATCATGGAAGAAAAATGAAATTGCAGTAATAGAAGATCAAAGAACAAAGTTAAAGAAACTAGGATACTCACAGATGAGTATAACATAGACTAAACAAGTGAACATGAATGAAGTTAATTGTTGCAAAATAAATTGCAACCATGTGACAAGCATAGTATAAACCTTCTTAGACGAATTTAGAGCTATGTATAGTAAATAAGCATCTTGGATAAATATGGATACGTCTGGTTAGAGATCGATGAGAATCAATGGTAAGATCCAAGGGTTGTTTGAAAAATACGAGCTACAATTGTGCAATGTTCCAGTAGGACAGCATCAACATTTTGATGTACAAAATGATATATATGACATCCTATAGAAATAACAAGAGGAGAGACCTTATCAGGGAAAGCTAACCTCTTAGAAACAAAGGGGGAGAATAGTCAGAAGCAGAGAGAGAAGAGTGACAAGGGGAGTCATTCAGTTATGACAAGAAAATGTTGATGAAGGAGTCCCAGTAAGAGAGGTGAGAAATAATGAAGTCTACTACAGAGGAAAAAACTGAAGATGAAGATGAAAAGGTCCAAGAATCAAAAGTAGAATACTATGAGTTAGATACAAATACTCTGTAGGACTCAAATAAGAGAATCCATCTTGTCAGGGGGAGTATGTATTGGTTGAATATATGATACCTCCACACAATAATACAACAACTCAGGGGGAGCATGTTTTCTTTGACATTGATGTCAAAGGGGGATAAAAGTTCTGGTCTGAATGATACAGTTGGAGTTCTAAGCTGAATAGTGCAGCCGCTCAGGGTTTCCATCAATACCAAAGGGGGAGATTGTTGGGATGTTTACACGCAAAGTATGCTTGTCATTGATGGCAAGAACAACATCGACGATTTCATGATTACAAGTAGAGTGTATTTTTCATTGATGGAAAGATCAGAGTGTGCATCGATGGAAAAATAGGAACAACGTAAGATCAGGTGAAGAAGTGAATAGTATGCAGAGACGAGAAAGCTCAAAAGATATGGAAGTTTCCAGAAGCGTAGACGAGGTCCATACATCAAGGCTCGCAGAAGGATCAAAGGTTGCAGAACCTTTGACACTTAGAAATTATTCCAAGTCGGGAGGATGTGTAAGCTCAGGAGGAGGAGTGATAGTGGCTATTGGATCACAAATATTGAATACACGATGGCCATCATATCAGAGTCCAGACAAGAGGAGCACATAGAGGAGGAGATTAGACCTTAGTCATCGGATCGGAGAACATAGGAATAGCAACCGTTGGATCCAGTATAACTGCGAAGAGGATAATGTCCAAGAGCCATCCTTGAACTTGAAATATGCAAAGTTACAAAATGATCTGATCCGTTGGATCCAGAGGACACATGGCGAGAGATCAACATTTCGCTGAATCGCGAGCTAGAAAGGTCAAAGGTGAGAGTTATAGGAACTCATGATATGCGAAGTCGCGAAATGATATGGATGGTTGGATCTAGAGGAAACATGGTGAGAGATCAACATTTCGTTGACTCATGAGCTTGAGAAGTCGAAGGTGATTTTTCCTCCAAATTCACGAAATGCGAAGTCTCGATAAGATCCAGACCGTTGGATCATAGAGGGTTGTGGGTCGTTGATTTGGAGCAAGTTTCAAAAAATTGAGAGTCGAGAGTTGGAAGAGTCATGGTTGGATCACGTTCAAACACCCAAAATGAAAATTCATGAGTTGATCAAAGATGTTGGATCACATAGGGATGTGGGCCATTGATCTAGAGTGGGATTCAGAAAATCGGGAATCGAAAGAAGGGAAGTGCTCTAACCTCTGACATCGCGAGTCGTGAAGCCATGAAATGCTTGAATTATTGGCTCATGTTCATATCCATGGTTGGATTGACGAAGGAGTTAGCATGTTTCTAAGCTCCACCTTGGATTTTTCCAAGCTGAGAGTTTCGAGGAAACTCACAGCAGGATATCGCAAAACATGAAATCACGATTTGATCGTAGCCGTCGATCAAAGGGAAAGATCTGGACTGTTGATCTGATATGGAGTATTTAAGATTTTGCAAGTTGGGAGAGTCAAGGAAACTCACAACAGAAGATCGCGAAATGCGAAATCACGAAGCAGCCTAGTGGTTGGCCCCAGGTCACAACCAGTGGTCATGTGAAACAAAGGGGCTTAGTCAGAAAATCTAACACCCATTGTGAAGTTTTTCTCAGGAAGGGAAAAGGTGCCAAAGGCATGAGTGCATTGAGGTTCTCTCAGTAAATGATAGAGACAGACTGATTGTAATTGCATAAATCGATTGATTACATCTACCATAGAATTTGAAGAATCTTAGGGTGATCGCTAGAGGAGCTGAAGAGTATCAAGGTAAATGCCAGTGGAATGAAGACTCATCATAGAGATGATTGACAGATGGAAAAGAATCAAAGACTGTGGCGGCTAGAGAAGCCAAAGAATCTCAAGAATGACCACTAATGATGAATAGTCTCATCATAATGACCATAAAGGAAGAACAAACTCAGCATAATCGCCAGAGGGGACAAAGAGTTATCTATATGATCTGGCAGAGGACTTGGTATTATAAATATACGTAGAATAGAGAAGAGGATATTTCTTCTATTAAGATTTATTCATGCGGGTAAAAGCAGGTTGTGTGTAGCAGCTAAAATGCACAAAAGAGGCATAACGCATAAAAAAAAATGCATATTTGAGAGAGGAAGAGGAAGCAGAGGTGCGCATGCAGAGATAGAGAAGAAGAACAAAAAACTCAAAGAAGAATGCGAGCAGGAAGACACTGATGCAGGCAGAGCATAGCAGTGCAAAATAACAGTGATGAGACTGGTAAGCTATTGATAAACAATGTGTCACTATAATAAGTCTTAGTAACAAAGATTTATATTTCAGGGTGGTAGGGAGGTTCTAGGGAGGATTGTTGTCCTCAAAGTTTCAAGTGGGTGCTCGAACATAGGGAGTTGTAGCTCCCATCTAGTTGCAGCTAGAAAAACCAAGGTGGCGGGGTGGTCCAAGGGAGAACTGTTGGTCTCTGTTATACAGGTCGGTGCCTGTGTGACTGGAAGTTGGTGCCTCCATCCAGTTGGTGTTGGAACACTTAGGGAATTGGTGATTCCTTCTAGTGGGTGCTAGAGAAACCAGGGAGTTGGTGCTTCCTTCTAGTGGGTGCTAGAGAAACTAGGGACTTGGTGCTTCCTTCTAGTGGGTGCTAGAGAAACCAGGGACTTGGCGCTTCCTTCTAGTGGGTGCTAGATAAACCAGAGATTTGGTTCTCTTAGCAATTTGCATCTTACAGAATAGAGGTGGTAGCCTCACAATGACTTGGTGCTCATAAGAATGATAATGTATAGAAAATAAAGATTACTTATCATATCAAGAAGAAGATGTTTTTTCCCTTTATGGGTTTCCTCAGGAAATATGTGTCTTTGTATAGTTCATGTGTGTGATTGATGTTGAATATTCTATTTCTTACTTCCCTGCATTATTGTGATCGTGATTGAGTATTCTGTAAAGAGTTTAAAATGGGCATAGTTTTTTAAGCACAATAACAACTGATTCACCCCCCCCTCTCAGTTGTCCAACACACAATACTCATTTTTATAAATAAGATCATGTCCAGGGTTTATAGCTTAATATTTAGCACTAGCTTGCCAAGGGTTTTAGAAGAAATGAAAAGTTATTTGCAGCCCAATCCGTAGAACATAGTAGGAGATTGGGTGCTTTTCATGCACTCTACTGTAGTTTGGGTATATGGTTATCAAGAGGCACCTTACCTTCTACATTTTTTCCTAACTCCTTGAGTCTTTTCCATGGATTTCACCAGGAAAAGAATCATCTCAGAAACATAACATTTTCTGAAAATGCACAAAGCATCTAACTTAAAGTTTCCTTTCATAATAGGATCCTTTGTTGTAAAGACTAGATCCTTCTTGCTTCAGATCCAGGCCAATATCAAGGAGTTTGGATTTGCATAGTTACAAGGGAGAAAATATGATCCACACCAGGTCATATATAAAAGAATACGAAAGATCAAACAAGACCCTTATGAACATGAGTATGTTGAAGGTTTTGATAAACTAGCAAAAATGAGAACATGTGCAGATATGGAAGTCATTTTGCAGCCTGATCAGACACAACAGGTAGAATCAACCCCACATCAGACCCAGACATAGAAAAATCCTCCAAGTTTGATTATTAAATCTCCCAAGATGAGTTTTTATAGAAAAAGCAGCAGTCCAGAGGCCCTGGGCACCAGTGGTCAGCAAAAGGTTCTCAAGAAAATAAAAATCACACAGTCCCCACAAATAGTAAAACTGGAGCAAGAAGAACCTAACAAGCAAATAAATATGGAATTGGTGGAGAGTGGGACACAAAATGAAGAGGCTAGTACATAAATCCAAGAAGAATACAATTCTCTCCTATCCCAGTGTAGGATGGATCATTCCAAATTCGAAGGCCTAGTGGAAAACCTGAAAGGACCAAATCTAGTGGGATATTTGACCACAAATTTTGAGATCTTAAATCAGTTCAAGAGTGTAAATATCGGGACGCCAAGTATGAATTATGCTGCTTGCATCAATCTGGAGATCCAGATAAAGGAAATGATGGATTACAAGATTCCTTCTGATTCACATTGGAAAGAGATCGTGCATCTAGGCAAGACAAAATGTAGTTTTCCAGGAACCAACAAATAGCCTCCAAGTGTCACCATATTAGAGAGTTCGACATAATATTAAAGAAAGAAATATGGTGAAGACAACATGAGAGCAGTCAGAGAAATCAACCGTTAGTTTATGAAACATTTTTGTTAATCATTGTAAATCAGTTCACATGCCGAGAATGTCAGTTGAAATTATTGTAATTAGTTTTAGAAGCTGAAACGTTTCAGTTCAGCCATTGTAATCAAATTGTATAAGTACTAGAATTTATGAATGAATTAAGGTTGGTAGAAGTGTAAGGACACCTTTTTGTTGTTTCTGAACTAAATTGTAATTTAATGGAGATGAATTGAATACATATGCAGAAGCTTTTGATGTCTCTATGAAAAGATTCTAATGGTGGTGATATGAGTTTTGTCTTCTCTCATTGTATATATTTCCTGTTTTCTTTAATTCCATTTACATTTTATTCCTTTTAAATTGGAGAGTTAAAGGCACAAAATTCGTCTTATGATGATCTCAGCTTAAGCAATTTAAACTGTGTGTATTTCTTCTTAACTAATTTAGAATTCATTTCAGTAATTCTCTGATGCAGTTATTTTTTTCTCCTTTTTCCTACACTTCGCTTAAACTCAATTTGCAGCTAATATTCATTGCCTCGTTTAGCCTTTATCCTATGGGGAGTTCTACCATCCATTCATCATTTTCATTCACTTTCAAAATTTTGAATCCATAGACCTAAGTGTTCCTCCCCTTCCTAGCCAACAAATTTATAAAAAAAACCCAAAACAAACTAAATCTAGACATTGATTGATAAAGAAATATCAAGTGACACGAGAGATCCCTCTCTAAGATGAGAAGGATAGTGCCCGACTCTAAAGTTTATTGAAACAGTTACCTCTATCACTTTTCTATCAGTGGGACAAAATTTACAGACTGCTAACAAAAGGTATCATACATCTCATCCTCCCGTGCACATCTTCTAATAACCAAATCAAGTCCTGTATGGTATAGACAGTCATCATGCCACATATAATTTGTGCTCAACTGTATAATCCTTTGTTTTTCTCATAGGGACAAATTCTGAGGTAATTTCTTTGTTACAAGATGGTTTTCCACATCTGCATACCAAGGAATGTAAGTAGAAATAGCAAACAGGCTTTCATCTGGAAAATTGTCATCCATCGGAGCATTATCACCTATATGAATGAGTCTATATAGGAAATCAAAAGAAAGGTTATCTTTGCCAGGTATGTCAATGATAGTAATATTGAATTCTTGCAATAGTAGCAACCATCTAGTAACCCTAGCATTTGTCACATTCTTATTCATTAAAAACCTACTAGATG
Source organism: Picea engelmannii (assembly GCA_009831015.1). Taxonomy (NCBI): domain Eukaryota; kingdom Viridiplantae; phylum Streptophyta; class Pinopsida; order Pinales; family Pinaceae; genus Picea; species Picea engelmannii. Next base: position 407,989 of record ML782878.1, on the reverse strand, counting down.
AATGGTCCGTGTGTACAAAAACCTCATAACCTATTATGAAGTGTCTGAATTTATTAATGGAATGAACCACCAATAAGAATTCATTTTCAGTGATAGTGTAATTCACTTCAGTAGGGGAGAGATTTTTGCTGACAATGTAGATAATATAAGGAAGTTGGTTTTCTATTTTTCCTAGAACGACTCCCAAAGAGTTATCTAAGGCATCAATGCAGATATGAAAGGGAAGAGACCAATTCGGTCCTCTTAACAAAGGGGCACTGGAAATATTTTTATTTAAAATTTCAAAATAAATCTGACATTGCTCATCCCAATGGAATTCATCCTCCTTTGCTAATAATTTGAACAGTGAGGCAACCAAATTTATGAAATTTTGAATAAATCTCTTGTAATATCCAACATACCCCAAGAATATTCTAACTTCTTTTTGTGAGCTAGGGATTTTGATTTGAGAAATAATCTCATTTTAGCAAGATCTACCCATATGCCAATATCAAAAATATGATGAACCAAGACAATCCCCTCAGTGAGAATCACTCTAGATTTTTCATGTCTGAGGGAGAGATTAGTCTCTTTACACCTGATCAATACTTTCTCCAAATTGTCCAATGCTTGTTGAAAATCATCCCCATATACTGTGAAGTCATCCATGTATACTTCTACACAGTCATGGGTTTAATCAGAAAAATTGGCTAGGAAAACCCTCTGAAAGGTGGTAGGGGCAATACACAACCCAAAGGGAAGAACCCTATAAGAATAAATACCCCATGGGAAAGTGAATGTGGTTTTCTCCTGATCTTCAGGGGAAATTCGGATTTGATTATACCCACTAAACCCATCTAGGAAATATAAGTACCTCTACCGAGACAAGGTGTCCAATACCTTGCCTATGAAAGTTAAGGGAAAATAATATTTATAAGTAGCCTTGTTCATCTCCCTGAAGTCCACACAAATTATCCGCTTTCCATTTTTCTTGGGGACAATGACTAATGGAGACACCCATTTTCTATCTAAAATAGGGTAAAATAAATTTAAATAGGAAGGGACATGACTACCTATTTCTGGTACTTGATAGGTTCAACAAGATGTGCATTCACGTGCCTTATAACAATACCATATGATGGATCCTACCTACATAGGCTCACAATTCTCTATCAAATGATCCAAAACCCGTGCCAATCCTTTATCTTCTAAGTTATTGTGTTAACCTCTGTGAGATTTAAAACAACATGTTTAACTCTTTAGTGTTAGCTGTTAAACAAACCCCACACACAGTCCTGTATATTTAATATTTTTTCTAACATTATGTGTAGAACCAGGTGCTAAACTCAAGCACTAACCTTCCATATAACCTCAGACTATGACCAAGTTCTTAGATCATCAGACAAACTCTTATCGGAGTGTCTCAATGCACATAGGTTAAACCACTTCAATATATCAAACATTGATGAACTAGAACCACTCCAACGATTCAGACTTTGAGGGTTGGAACTAGTCTGATCAATTTGGACTCTGATAAATAGGAGCCACTACTACACATGTAAGGAAAAATTGATATCGTACATTGGCAGTACAGATAAAATCGACTGTACTGTCGTAGTTTACTTGCATTTTTTTTTTAAATCCTCTATGTTCATCGAATATCTGATGATAGTGTCTATTGTCAGATATTTGACGATTGACCAAGTTAGCGATCATTGGTTATTCGATGGGTGACCAGGTTAATGATGTGTCTACCGAAATTTGACGAAGTCAATATTTTTGTGAGTTAAGAAACGTCTCTCTGATCAAAATCCATTGAAATTTCAAGGAAAATGCGATACATAATTAAAAAAATTTGGAATATTAAATACATTTGATGTTGTTTCTATAATAGTGACAATTTGTAGAGGTTATAAGGGATATTTTTAGGTCAGAATACAAAAAAAACATTATTTTGTTAATTGGATTACAAATAGTTAAACTACTGAAGTTGATTCTTTAAGATAATCATCAGTAAAATTTTGGTAAGGAAAAATGTCAAATAACATTCCTATAGGAGGACAAGGCCGAGACTTGAGATCTGCATTGGTTGAGGCTTTGGGCGACCGAAAATGTTATCACCCTTGTAAACAATGCATGGGCTATAATAAAAGGAGACTTTTAATAAAAAACTAAAAAACAATGTAGTGAGTATGGACACCTTGATGGAGGGCATGAATATCGTCCCTTGGTAAGTTATTCTTATTATCATTATTATCCTCCAAAAATATTCTGAATTGGAAATGTATTCATAATTATTTTTTCCTTCATCCAATTTGGTCTTAGAGCTTAATTAAAAAAGTAGCATAGGGTTATTTTCATTGTTTTACTTGCATAGGGATCTCTTTGAGAAATATTTGTAGAGTTTCTAATTCCTCTTTTGATATTGGTACCGACACTTTGTTTGATAATTATTTGTAGAGTTTTTAATTCCTCTTTTTATATTGGTAATTGTTTCATTTTTAAAAGTTTTGAAGATAGGTTCCAGTTCTTAGTAACGTCGACTTTTTTTTTTTTTTAATCACTAATGGAAAGTGGAAATGCCACAATGGATAAATGCCATATTTGTCATTGAAATAAATATGGAGATTCCATGTTCCTATTATGGCACCTTGAAGTGTTAATAATTATAAGTGTAGGGGTCATAAGGACAATAAAGGAAATATGGAGATTCATGTTCATGTTCTTTGTTTTCCTATATTATATTTGTAAACATATGTATTGTTTTAATAATTGTTATATAAACTAATATTACTTTATTATTTGTAATTATAAAGGAACGATACCCTCGGGAACTTCCTGTGGAGGAGGATGTGGTTGTTCAAGCGCTTGTTTAGGAACATGGAGTGAGTATTGAATATCAACTAGTTAATGATCATATGGAAGAAGATGATGATGCTAATAACAAAGTTGAAGAAGATGGGACAAATATATTGATCGAGGAGACATTTAATAATGTTGGAATTGTTAAGAACCAAAGACCTGAATACAAAATACCACAATAGTACCAAAGATATATGAATACAACCACCACACAAGATATATGGAACAATATAGAAAACCATCACTTTATTATATCAAACCCTTAGGGTAGGGAAAAACCATACAATAGATCTTATTATGGAAGGGATCCTTTCAAGTTCACTTGCCTCTTCGAGGGGGAATCCTCCTATTGAGCTACCACTCCAAATACAATACTTCTCAACTTGTCTCATTACATTGCTTGAACCTCATTATATAGTACTACCAACCACCTAAGAACATTATAGAGTTGGAACCTTCTAATAAGTCCTCTTACATTTATTATATCTAACTACCATAGTGGGACTTATTTAATACTATAGTGAACCTAGTCCACCTTACATTGAATGTCCTCCACTATTATCACTATGGGCCCTTCGGGCCCCTCCACTACCTCTCTAGCTACCTAACATTCCACCCCCCTTATGAAAGCATTGTCCTCAATTCTTGTTATGAGGGTGTACAACCATATTCCAGGGTCCCATGGATAAGTGTGGAACATAGTGTTGAAGTATACTAGAGAACCAAGGTCCCATGTAGAAATGAAATCCACCATGATAAAGTAGTCCAACCACCATTGTAAATTGGGGTCACATGTCCAAGTGATCCTGTGAACTCCACACAGAAGATATTTGAACCCAATAACCAACTAAAAATGATGCTCCAAAGATTGAATCTTGGGTTAGGGAGAGAAATCCATTTGTTGCATCACTGTCTTGGGCAACTCTTCTCACACAAGGGTCAATCACAATGTCACATTGGGGCCAATAGTGTAACTAACACTGCTTCGTTGGTCTTGGTGGAGTGGTCTGTACGTATTACAAATAGTGTCATTAGACACTTGGGTATCACTTGGGAATCTCACACATCAGTCAAAGGCACCTCTCAAGGGGATTTTGGGTTACGGCCCTACCCTTGCATGTATACCCATGATTTTTTTATTGTAATTTGTGACCTTAGCAGATATAATCTCTAGGGTTCATACACTAGGTGATGGCGACAGGGTAAGTCTTTGTTGTACCTGGAATAGACGTTGGTGAAACTCACTAAGGCTCCTTGGAGGTTAACCCGTGATTGTGCCATGTGGGAACTTGCAGTAGGGTGTAAGTCCACTAATCAAGTCTCCAATGTAAGTGTTCCACCTTCCCTATCTCAACCCCTTTTCATATTGATCCCGCGACATTGGATTTCATCACCAACTAGTGGTTTCACTGTGAGGAGGTTTTTGTTTGTATGTTTGCATCCTAGATTTTTTAACGTGTGTTGTTTGTTTTCCCTAGTGGGCCTTAGGTTGAATTAGTGTATATGGCATCATTATTTGGAACTACCAACGAAGGAACCGCTTTTCTTGGGTAACCTTTCATTTTTCCTTCTTTTGGAAACGTTGGTCCTCCTTATATTGGCACATTGTGTCTTCCCGGACTCACTATCAGGTTACCGGTATGGTTGCTTTCCACTCCGGAGATATAGAATGCTCTTGGTCCTTCAAATGAAAGCATATCACCCCAATAAAATCCACCTCATGTTAACCCTTCAAATTATTCTCTTATTGTGTTTTCTTCCCTTTCTTCTCCTTCGCCTAGTGAAATCTCTAAAGCTAGTAACCAAATGGATAAGAAGAAGAAGAAAATGAAATTAAGAAAAAGAAAAATAAGAAAGGAGTCAAAATTCCAACCACTGTAGGACATGTTGGGAGTAATGAACCAATTACTATCAATTAGACTGGGAATATTGATGAGGTTCATAAGCCTACCAAGACAACTTGGAATCCCAAATTCCCTTGTAGGATTTGTAAGGATGACCACCTCCTTAAGTATTTATATGGTATTCCAAAGGTTTTAGACGTGTGGTCCATGAGTTCCAAAAAACTAGTTTCATCATCCTATGCAGGTCATGTAGGTGACAAACCATCAACTAGTGATAGTAAAGTTAGAGAAAAGAAAATCAGAGTCAACTTTCCTTGTAGATTGTGTGAATATAGTCATCGAACTCACATTTTCCCTCGTATGGATGAAGCCTCAAAATTTTTGGAAGACATGACCATTTCTTAGCCACAACTTCTAACTCCTTATCGTAACCTCTCTCTCAACCTACCATTGGTTTCTAAAATGGTCGATCTGATTTCCTAATCGGTCGATCCCACTCTTCCTTTAAAGAGTGAAGTTAAAGTGGTTGATTTGGTTCCCTCATCGATCGATCCCACTCTTCCCTTGAAGAGTGAAATCCAAGTGGTCGATCACATCTCATCATTGGTCGATCCGTCTATCCCCTTAGAGAGTGACATTCACCAAGTGGTCGATATGATCCCCTCATCGATTGATCCCACTCTCCTGTTAGAGAGTGGAGTCAATATAGCTCATGTTTTCCTTGTTAATACTAATTCTTCCATACAAGGGGGCATTTCTCATTCTACTGTGGAACCCCCTCGAAGTAGTGAGGTTGTTATTTTCGATTGGCATGGGCTAACTGGACCTCATCTTACTTCCTACGTAACTTTCCAAATCACTATTCATGTTTGTGGTAGGGATGCTCCTCATACTATTGTAGACGAAGGTGCATCTATTAGTATTCTATCCTCAAATGCTTGGCAATACTTAGGTTTTCCTCATCTTGTGTCGGTCACCCATAATTTGTTAGATTTTAACTAATGAATCACTGAACCTTTAGGGATCCTTCCATATTTTTATGTTACTTTAGGAAGGAAAACCATCTATATTGATGTTATGGTAGTTCATGACCCCTTGTATTTTACCTTGCTCCTTGGGAAATATTATGTCTACGCCATGAAATCTATCGTTTCCACTCTCTTTTGAGTGATATATTTCCCTCATAATGGAAAATTTGTGACTATCGATCCACTTTAGTTTGTTGGTCCTACTTTGACTGCCAACCACCAACCTTCCCTAAATGGTCCTGACGAGAAAGTGGTATGTCCCCCACCATAGGTTAATTATATGCCGACACATCACACATTTTCAACTACCAAATAAATTGAGCCTCTCATTGTATGCTCGACTTCTCATAACTTAGATCTGGTAGTTGACATGGTAATCTCTTCAATAGGGATATTTGATTCTAATATCTTTACCCTCATTGCATTCCTCGATATGTATTCCTTCCAGAGTGCTATTCTTTCGTCCAAAAAATATCTCTTGGAATCCATGATCGAGGTAGGTCCCTTGACATGTATTCCTTCCAGAGCATTGTCCTCTTGGAAGCCATGATCAATAAGAGAGTTACGAGAATAGTTTTTATTCTATGTGGTAAGCTCGTTAAAAAATGAAATAGAAGTCTGTGAATCAAACTCAGAGGTTATGAGCATAGTTCTATTCCTGCGTCAAACTCGTTAAAAAATGAAACAACCATCTCTCCCGTTGAGTTGATTATTTCATTAGAACTCATACCTGAACCTTCATTTCATCCACCTGGGTCAGTTGATACTCTTTCTTCCTCCCTCTCTAGTGAATTTTTTTATATTAGTAACCAAGAGTCTATTCTGGTATAGAAATTGGTGATAGGAGAAGATTTGGTGAATGAAACGAAGCTTGGAGGGCATGTCTCCAGCCTCTGGTTATCATGTTGGATTTAAGCCACTAGTTTCTCAAGCTGGGGGAAAAGTACCAACCACCCATGCGTATCCTCCCTAGAAACCTTTGGACTTTATGTTTGGAAGTTTTTTAGCATAGTTAGTTTTCATTTTTAAGCTTCTTAAACAATGAAAATGGTTCCAAGCATAGTTTATTTTCTAGTTTCAAGCTCACGAAAAAATGAAACCTACCTAAGCATAGTTTTACTTTGTTTTCAAGTTTTTGTAAAAATGAAACCAATCCTAACCTTAGTCTTTGTTCTTTCCAATGCTCGTAAATACATGAGAATAGATTATTGATCTCAGTCTTTGTTTTTTCTCGTGCTTGTAAATACATGAGAATAGGTTACCAAGCTTACTTTTATCACTTTTTCGGACACATAAAATATATACGAAAAATGAACTCTTTGGGGTCTCCTTTAAGCGCCTTTTAGACTCCCTAAACATGAAAGTATTAATGAGAAATATTTTTGTCTTTCACGCTCATTAAAGTTAATTTAAAAGCACAATTGTTGAGGGATAGTTTATCTCTTTTTTGGTCTCATCAGACTACTCACAAAAAAGGAACACCCTGACCATCTTGGTTAGGAGAGTTATCATGAGTATTATTTTATACTTTTTCAGGATTGGGAGACTAATGTTACGAAAAATTCCATCTGGATTATTCTTTATAAATATTTTCAGACTCTCTAAATATGAAAATTCCATCGAGTTTACCTTCCTTGGACTCATAAAAATTTACATTGAAGGACCCATATGGAATCAAACCCTTAATTCTTCCAGTTAATTAAACATGGGAAGAGGGGATCATCAAAGATGAGTTATACAAAGCATATGTTTTTCTCCTCGAGTTTGTTAAACAAGAAAGAGGTACTCACCAATCATGGTGGGGGGGAATTTGGGAAGTGGGTCAAGTTTTTGAAAACTTATGGTATTTGTTTGTGGCCCTTGAACATGGAACTTGTCTACATTATGTCTGACAGTTGGGTAATCCATTTGTCTCCGAGTCATTTGAATTCCATGTGTCATCATACTCTTTCGACTCATTCAAAGAGAACTTTTGGTTGTCATCACGCTCTATGCGTTGTCATACTCTTTCGACTCCTTCAAAGAGAACCTTTGGTTGTTGTCACACTATTGTGATCATCACATTATGTTTGGATCCTTTCCTTGTCGAGTTAAATTCTGCCAAGTCAATTTTTGTGCCACGCAATGTTCAAGGGAAGTATCAACCCTACAACCACTCTAGAGTATTCATACTCATGTCAGTCTTCACTCCTTTGATATATCACCATCCTGTATTAGTTTCAATTCAATGATGGGGAATACATCATGGACCTCCTTCGATGGGTTTATTCATGTCGCCTCCATCCCATTATCCAGGAATTAGACTTAGAAACCAGTCAGTACCTTGGAACCTGCATGCCTCAATGGTAGGTTTCTTCACATTTGATAGTAAGTTTAAATTATTGACCTTTGATCAAATAATTCCTCTAGTTTTGACTTCAGCTCATTGATTCACACCCGTTGGATTGTACTAGGGTACCTTGGGAGTCATTGACATCCCTGATGATTTCCCTTGCACTTGTTAACGGTATACATTAATGATTGGTAATCGAGTGGTTTCTACCATGTTTGACACCAAGACATCTATTAACGTGGATAGAATCGTACCATTTCATGATCAAGATGAAGACCCTAGGTTGGGCACTCATTTCCTTATGTTTTTTTCCCAGATTGTGTGTACATCATTTGACACTATTGTTTATACTATCACATAGATCCACTTTGTATTGGTTTGTGGATATGTTGTTTTCTCATATTTCAACTCCACAGTGTATTCTTTCATGGCTATGACTTGATTGAGTCATGGAGATATGGATCCAAATTGTATGTTTGGTGGCCATATCCTTAGTCAGTAGTTTCATGGATCCACAGTGTATTGGTCAGCAACCATGCTTTGAGTCAACTTGTACCGATCATGGGTATGCCTACCTAAGGATGATATATATATATATATATATATATATATATATTGTTTGATGTTTTCTTGTAGCTTCCATCCAACTCTCTTATTCCAACACTCCTCCCATGTGTAAAATGTTTTGGTCATTAGCATTTCTTATTAACTCACATTTTAGGGGGAAGTCTGCTATACGTAAAATTTTCACACTGCCTAGCATTGTACTAAGTGTCGCACTTATGTCACTTTTTCATTAAGTGTTGCATTTATGTACAATTCCGTTGTTGAGTGTTTTAATTCAAAAACGACACTTTCCTAGGTGTTGAATTTATGTTTCATCACTCTGACACCATGGAACAACACTTTGTCATCATCCCTAGCCATTAAGGAGAATAAAACCTATTTTGAAGGTCGAAAACATGACTTTTTCCCTCAATGTTTGGCCTAGTTGGAAGAGAGACGCCCACTTACCATGAATTAGAGAGAATCCCCCCCTCGGGGACACCCCTTGGTAGACTATTTGGGAGCATCTATGATGCCTTTTCTACCACTCTAGGGAAGCATCCTCCCTATTAGGATAGTTTTAACCAATTCCTTCTTTTTTTGTGGGAAAGTTCCAAGGATATTTGGGTTGTTATGGTTTGAGATGACTCATGGATTTGAGTTCCTCCATTTTGGAAAAATGATCCTAACCTAAGGAGGAATAATCTCAACATTATGCACCTAATCCTCAACCATTCCCTTGATTCCCTTGATTCTCCTTTCCATGCCCTTATGTGCATTCTGGTAGTGCACATAAGGGCATGGAAAGGAGAAGTGTGGAGGAGGAATTACAACACATAATAGTTGTAAGTTGTTCATGTTTCTTATATCAATAAACTTATCCTATTTCCATACATCTATATTATTCAATATTTCTTGCATGTGTCTATTTGCATTATCATATACTAGGTGGTATTAGTAAAGATTTTTTCTATCCTTTTTTAAGGTTCATCTTCACGTTCAAGGTGTGGATCTAGAGCTCAAGCTTTGGAACAATGAGGATAGACTACAATAAAAGGTACCATTCCCCTTTTCTTCTCTCTCTCTCTCTCTCTCTCTCTCTCTCTCTCTCTACAAGTAAAGAAATATAATAGGTGGAGTTTGGATTGTTAGTGTCTATTTGTTAGAATTGTCTTATTTGAAGAAAATCCAGCTAAGGAATTTGTTTACAATAAAAGAGACTTCCAATTCAAATTCTTTCGCAGTTCCAAGAATGTAGGGGAGACAACTTGATAGTTTTTAGGAAATGATGGATTATATTGAGGAATGTGTTTCCTCTACTCCTCTAAACCTATTTTACTTTGAAAATTCATATTTTGAAATGAGTGAAGGTTCAAGGTAGTATAAGGTAGATTATTTTAGGCATAAACCCCCTTTAGACCCCCTCACCTTTCCCCTCTTTCTGTATCATAGCTCCTTTAGGAACTCATGCTCCACTGACCTTCGTCATTTTTTATTAACTACAAAAATAAAATACTTACACTATTCAAGAGGATCAAACCAGTATATGGCATCCCCCCCTAGAATAACACCATCCTCTTTGTTTTTTTACTGCAACAATGCTTATGTCATCATTCTTCATCGATACCTGCAATGTCATTCTCTTCATCGTCTTGGTACATCTCCAATATTTTAGTATTTCATCATATCCCTACAATAGTCATGAAAGTAAGCAATGAGCATACATGTCATAGCCATTTCTATTCCTTAAATATTTCATTTACATGAATCCAATCTATGAATTTAATTTCATAACTAAAATGTAAATAGCTCAAGATAACGTATGCAGTATAGTACAATAATTATATGTAAGAATATGTACTTTCTTCGTATGGATTCCAAATATAGAACCCAACTCATTGTTTTCTTAAACAAACCCAATGCGCTCATGATCCTATCTAGCATGTATCATGAATCTCTCACAACAAATTCATTTAAGTCTCCTCTTTCTTGTAGTCACTCACCCTCCATGCTCAGGCATCACCTTCTCTACTACACGGTCTCTTGGGTTATCCATCATTTTCCAAGGCTTCCTTGCATAGGAAGGGTATAGGTAAATATAGATTCTTATAGTTAAAGTGTCCCTCTATCTTTCTCTAGCATAGCATAACACATCTCAATGACAATCAAGGCACATCATAGGGTTCCAATTTCACTATAGTGGCACTCTCTTCGTGATTTTAATCTTCAATATCCATCATTTTTCTATCCTAGACATATTCGTCATATCACCTGTATCATATACATATAGTTACCATGTGATATCATCATTAATAATTTCAATCATAAATCTTTTGTTTCAAGCATGTTCATACAAAAATTATATTTCACAAGTATGAGATTCCTCTCATAATGTTTGGCTCTTGCATGTGGTAGCACAAAGTCTTCATTATGGACTTAAGCTCATTTCCATATCCAATACCATCCTACTTATATTTTGAAATTTCAATCAACCAAACAAATGTGAGTATTCTGGCATGTAACCCTTTATTTGCAACATCCACAATAACCCATGAACTGATCTCAAAATTGTCACATACAAATAATTAATCCACTTTCAACTATCCACATATAAAATGAAATGAAATATCACTTACTATATTTGAATTATTCACCCAATGCACCATTGCATTGATTCAAGTATGGCATAATGCCAACTCGTGTTTTCCATAAACATGCCCCATGTACAAAGAAAATTCTACACTCACTTCGCAAATTTGTCAACATACTCTCATTTTTAAAAGCCTTTAATATTGAGGATGATAACTCCAAAATACATTGCTCATCATTATTTATCGTAGGTTCATAAATGTGCAATTTATCAACTCAATTGTCACTTTTTTGAAATTAAAACTTTGAGGCTCTTTGCCTATTTTACCACTATGCTAACTCCTCCTATCAACACTTCACTTAGTATTCAATGAAGTAGATTATGTAGAAAATAGATAACAAAATTTCTTGCAAGAATCTGACATTTTCATAAGCATTATGATACCTTCTCTGCATTATTAGTATTATTATTATAATACATAATGACATCACAAGTAAATATGCATATATAAAGATAAAGGACATATGATACAATTATCACAACTATCTCTGAGATAGTAAATTCTCTCATGAACACCCATTTACGTTCAAGCAACCACCAAAATCAATGGAATCATGTTACAATGCTTTGCATTGGGTAGCCACATAATCACTTCACCAATTTAGCTCAAGATGTATTTTACCAAATAGGTCAACCTCTAAATTTAATCTCAATTACTATAAGGACACCTTCAAAACTTGAAGAAAAACCACTCAAGAAATACAGTTAAATAAAATACATATAGTACCATGAAACTTAGCTAAGATGCAACAAATTTTTTTATAAGTTAAAAAACTCAGTTATCAACTTAACTCCAAAACAACTGAAAGGATCAATTTGAACCTAGCATTGATTAATTGTTAACTTCAACTAAATAAATTTGAAGAACCAACCTTATACTTGGCCCTAAATGAACTCAAAATTGTGTGTGTATATATAGACACACACGCAAGTACTAGCAACAAAAGAAAAGAACTAACCTTAGACTTGGCTCTAAATGAGCTCAAAATTATCCATATATATATGTGCCCACAACAAAATAACTTGGCCACCTTAAAATTTGATTGGACATTACAAACCATCAGTTGGAAAAAAATGAAAGAGTAAAAAAATCTACACCACTTCTTCATCAGTTGGTAAAACAGGGCTCCATTCATGAAGAGAGAAAAGAGAATACTCCCATGATTTATCCAAATAAAAGGGGAAAACTAACTTTAAGTTGGACTTCTTTAAAGTAAAAACATGAAACAAGAATTCAATGTGGTCTTTACCATCCACGTGGAGGTTTAGGGTATATTTGAATCCTTCATTTATGGCATTTCACTTTTCATGTCTAAGTGGTATTTCGAAAATGTCATGTTTCAAACATTTTAGAGTTTATCATTTTCGAACTATTTGCTAGTTGATTCTTCTTCTTTATTACCTCCAACAATGAATTGGCATGCTAAATCAACTTGGATTGGATAAATCAAATTATGCCTGTGATAGATTCCCTTATTTCTAGTTCTTCCCAAATTCCTTCTTTATTACCCCCAACAATGAATTGGAATGCTAAATCAACTTGGATTGGATAAGTCAAATTATGCCTTTGATAGATTCCCTTATTTCTAGTTCTTCCCAAATTCCTTATTTATTACCCCCCACAATGAATTGGCATGCTAAATCAACTTGGATTGGATAAATCAAATTATGCCTTTGATAGATTCCCTTATTTCTAGTTCTTCCCAAATTCTGTCATTTAAAGAATAAATTTGAAATTTTTTTTCAATCATTTTTTATCTATATTTACCAAAATGCAATAAATGTGAAAGAATGCTTGAAATTATTTTCATATTTTAGATGGATTACCATCATAGTTTATAATAGTAGCAATGGTTTTTATAACAACAACAAATGCAATCCCATTTTTCTGCACTACTCATTTACCCAACAAGTAGAATAGACTATCAACTACTCCTACTAATACCAGCTAAAAACGTAAGGTATAAAAACAGGAAAATTTTGATAATTAAGGGTGAATTTCATTTTTGAATAGCCACTCAATCACAAGAAAAATCCACATTGTCCAATCTCCTATTAGTTGGAAGTTCCGTAGTTTTCTTGTTCACAAGTCTCCTTCCACAAGAACAAGTATTCCAACAAACATGCAGTCCCTCTCCAACCTGAGATAGTCTTGAATGTAAGACTTTATTGGAATTTTTATCCCTTCACTAACTTTGAATTCTACTTGAAGGTTATTCCATCACTTCACTTCAAAACCCTACTGAATTTTCTTACTTGGCCCATGAATTTTCCATATTGTGGAATACACTCTTTTTCTCCTTTATAGAGCTTCACTTGTGTATCCTTTGAGCTTGTCTTAGATAATTCCCATAAATAAGTCAAACTCAAGGAAAATTGTCATAAGGGTTGATATTATTAGGTTGTTGACTATAAGATAACAACACACAGATGAATAAAGTATAATACCTTAGGGTGTTATGAGTAGTTGGTTAAAGATACTTCAAAAGTAAAACACATTCACTCTAGACTTAGGAGTGGTCCTAGAAGGCCAATTTTTGAAACAATAGAGTTGAAGTGTGGCACATAACAAGGGTGAACCTAGTGGATATTTATATTGGACAATTGGTTTTTCCAGTTGACTCTCATTGATGTTAACTGTTGGAGATTGATGTCAACCCTTGAAGCAAGTTCGGTAGCAAATTATGATAGCCTTGAAGTTATGGTCATGGAACCCACAATTGATCGAGGAATAAAGACATGAAGGTTAGTGTAATTGAAAGTAATACTATCATAGATGGATAGTACATGTCATTATGTTTCCTATGATAGACGATACATCATGTGACTCCTTACGGTTGAGGAGATATGGCTTTGTAAAGATTGGAGGACCCTCAAGAATAATCTAGAAACTCCTAGAAGGTCAACAATAAGTCAATTATTCTAGAAGCCTCTAGAAAGTCTTCAAGACGTTTTCTAGTCAAATTGGTTGCAACGAGAATTTAATTATGGGTAAAGTAGTTGTAACAAAGAAATTATGAGTTTACTAATTATGGGTAAACTAGTTGCAACAAGAATGTGGGTTAGCCCTAAATTAAGAAAAAGGGTAAAACAATTATGACCCTAAAATGAGGAAAAAGGGTAAAACAACTATGACCCTAAAATTAGAAAAAATGGTAAAACAATTATGACCCAAAAATTAGGAAAAAAAGGTAAAACAATTACGACGCTAAAATAATGAAAAAGGGTAAAACAATTATTACCCTAAAATTAGGAAAAAGGGTAAAACAATTGCAACAAGAAATTAATTAAGGGTAAAGTGGTTACAACAAGAAATTGATTAAGGGTAAAGTGGTTGAAAAGCCATTAAATGGAAGAGTATAAATACACATTAAGAGTTGCACATTCATACACACATTCTATTAAATATTTTATATGTGATTAAATGATTCTTATCTGAGGTAACCAAGGATATATGAGGTATTTTTCAGAGGGAAGATGAAGTGAAGAAGGGAGAAATCCCAAGGGAAGATGAAGTACTATGATGATGTATTTAGGAAGCCAAAAACAACAACCAAGAAGGAATTGAAAGGAAACAACAAAATAGCAATGGATTTCATTTGGGAAGGATTACCTGATTTGGTAAGAGAAAAGGTTGGAAAATATTCATTAGATAAAGAAATTTGGGATAAGTTACATAATATCTACTTTAAGGAATCTCCCATCAAAAAGCTAGAGAATGATAAAGAATATTCAAGAATAGAACAAGAAGAAAGATGATCATCATGTCAGATAGATCCAAAAGAAGAAGATTGTGAAGAAGGCATAGTAGACCTTGAAGCAGAGTTCATCAATGCCTTAGACAAATTGACAAAAAAGAGGAAGAAAAACAAGTCTCTTCAGGAACAGTTAGTCAAGAATAATTCTCAAGTTCCAAATAAGCCTAGCAAGTTATCATGAATCTAAACTCTTGGCTAGAAGAAGCCAGAAAGACTGAAGAAACACACAAAGATTAGATGGAAGAAAATTAGTGTTTGGAAGCCGAGATAAGAACACCAAGAAAGGAAGCAATGTAAGAGAAGCAGTGTTTGGAAGCCGAAAGAAAGGAAGTAGAGAAAATGAAAAATATTTTGACA
Organism: Picea engelmannii; assembly: GCA_009831015.1. Lineage (NCBI taxonomy): Eukaryota > Viridiplantae > Streptophyta > Pinopsida > Pinales > Pinaceae > Picea > Picea engelmannii. The sequence goes on along the minus strand of ML782878.1, from coordinate 392,633 downwards.
GATCATCCTAAGGAAAGAACAAAGAACTTAAATCAACTTGAAGTAGAATTTGGTCAAGAAGAAAGAAGACTTGAAAAGGAAATCATCTCCTTGAATATACAACTTGAAGAAGCAAACCGAACAGAACAAGTCATGAAGAGTCGAATGATAAAGAAAAAATAAGAGGTTGAGAAGATTGAAGAAGAAGCTGTCACATTGAAACCCAAAAATTTCAAGATCGTCAAGAATGTTGAAGAGACAAAAAAATCCACATCGTCTATAGAAAATGTTGAAGAGAAGCACTCTAGGTTTCCAAAAAGAAGAATGAGGAAAAGAGTAAGAGTTATGCAGAAGTACTCAAAGGAAGGAATCACGGTCAACCAAAACCAAAGAAAATGATAGATATACATCTTCAAGAAGATCTTAAACATTCAAGCCACAAAGAAACTTCAATCATGATCAGGATCAACCCAGGTAGGAATTCAGTAGGACTGCATCATAAAGAAGATCATTCACTCCCAGGTATGTAATTTTCTTTTATGGTAATTATTTTTATTGTACTAACTTTGGACATAAAGTTGCATATTGCAGGGCTTATGAAATAAATGTTCAAGAAGAAACTCTTATGTGGCCCCACATAACATTGAATGTTACAAATGCCAAAATTTCGATCAGATAGATCATGATTGTAGAAGCATTATGGATACTTCTATGAAAAGGAACATTGATATCAGATATAAGAAAGTTTGGAAAATTAAACAAGAACAGGTAAATGAAGAGAAGATGAATAAAAGACACCCAGAAGCCATACTCTTAGGATTGGAAATAGTACTAGAACAAGGAAAACCTACAGGAAAAAATGAATATGTCAGATACAAGAAGGTTTGGAGAAGAAATGGAAAACAAGAAGAACAAGTGAATAAATACCAGGTCCCAAAGGTTGCAAGATTTGCAGTAATGTGAGAAAGAAAATAAGAACAAGTGAATAAAGAACAGGACCAAGAGATTGTGCTTTCAAGAATTGTAATGTAAAATCAATCGACAGGAAAAAAGAAAGAAGCAAGAGTTTAGAGAGATGAAGAGTCTATAGACAAAGAGGAAGATTACTCTACATTAGAGTGGGTATTTTTGTTATCCACCCAACCTAGAGACTCTCGATGAATATGAATATTGAATAGCGGGATTTAGTGCAATAACTACTACAGATCAAAGAACCATCCTTCGAGTAGTTTGAGGTGTTTACAGAGACAGATTCATAGCAGTTAGATAACATAAGTTCATAATGAAAGATTGATCGATTGAGAAGTAGTGTTCCCACGTAGGTATCAATTGGAAATTACACAGACAAAATTTTATGATTGTAATCCATTGTTAGGACCCTATAATGTACCTTTTTGCTCATACTTTTTTTTATCATTACATCTTTTTCCCACTCATATTTAAGCCTACATTATCACCTTAATCTATTTTTCCAAAGGTATATAACGTTTCTTGTCTTTGCTATATGTTTAATTTGTTTTACATGTAATTTTACATTACTTTCATACTTAGCCATTAATCAGAAATATATAGTTTTTCAAACAGTTTGAATATTGCAGTTAATATATCGTTGCTTCTTGAAGACCACGTTGTTGAAACAGTCAAACAATACGCAAATCCCGTTGCTGAAACAGTCTGTGATTTGCGATGATGAAACAATATTTCACATATAGCAGTAACAAGAAAAGATAATTAAAGGAGTTGTTACACTGGCCGCAACAGCTGTACCTTCAGCCAGCACCATTACAACCATCGTTGCTTCTTGAAGACCATGTTGCTAAAACAATCAAACAGTACGCAAATCTTGTTGCTGAAACAGTCAGTGATTTGCGATGCTGAAACAATATTTCACATACAACAGTAACAAGAAAAGATAATTAAAGGAGATGTTACACTGGCCGCAATAGCTGTACCTCAAGTCAGCACCATTACAACCACTGTAACAACATTTTGGTATGAAAGATCAGAATATCCTATTCTAGCATAGAATATTAGATCAAACTAAGAATAGGATTTTTATGTACACATGTAATTTTATGCTTAATTGTATTAAGAGGATTCTCCTCTTTAAATAGGGGAAAATCAGCATTAGAGAGGAGATTATGGAAGGCTTAGCTAGAAGGGAATTATAGAGAAGGAGTGTGTTCACTTTTGATATTGTAACTTGTTACATTGGACAGATGAATAAAAGATCATTTTGAGCATTTCTTCTTAGTTTCATTTCATTTCTGGGGAATCTTGTGAGAAGGAGAGGGCCCACCTTCTTCACAAGATTCACCCATTAGTTTTTGTAGTGTGTTAGTATTGTTTTTATTCATACCTTGTTAAAACTCTGTTTTGCTGAAACTTTGTTTCAACTGATTGTTATATCGTTTTCATACAATTCATTCCTAGGTAATTGTTGATCATTTTGATTAGTAATTTTGTTTGTAGAATGAGTTTATGAAAGTGTGATAGTCAGAGATAGGTGCTGAAGATTCTTTCTTTGGGGAATAGGGTCGTGTTCTTTGTTACAAAATAGTTAGTCTTCTTTGCAGTATGTTGAAAGGTTCCTTTTTCCTAGGTTGTTGTTTCTTAATGTAATCCAGGATTCTTCTGATAATTATTTTCCTTTGAATCTTGAATTCTGCAATAGATAGATTGCTTTTACTGTAATTCAAAGTAGAACTTCAGTCTGTTCAAAGGAAGGTGTGATTAGTGTAACTTTTACTACAACTTTAGATTGCCTTTGAGATTGAGCATATACAGTGTGTGATTGCCTTTGAAATAAATAGACTTCCCTGGGTTGACCATTTATGTAAAAATTGATTGTTTTAATTAATAAACAATTATAGTGACCAACATTTTGGTGTCGTTGCCGGGGAAAGAAATTATAGATTTCAAAAGAATTTATGTTTTTCTTTCAGATGTACAGATTGCATGAGAGAACGTGGACCCCCCAAGGAAACTGACCCTACAGGTGGTAGGGGCAGAGGAAGGGGAGGAAGAAAGAATTTTATCGACAAGATTATATCAAAATATGAATCTTTTGTTCCTCAACGACCAAGCTCTCGAAAACCAAAGCCTCAACCTTCCTTTCAAGCGAACTTTGAAACATAGACAGTTGAAAAAACAATAGACAACATTGAGGATTGAGAAAGTGTAGTAGGGGAACAAACAAAAGAAACGATGGATGGGTATAATGAAGAACTGCACCATGAAGAACAAGTAGGTCCTGAAGGAGAGGTAAACGATGAAAACTCTTTTTCTACCATAGGATTTCCTATTGGTGATCTTCCTAGAGGAGTAGCTCCCATGAAGAATATTCCACTTTCAACTTTACCTAACTTTTATGGTTTATCTTCTAAAGATCCTGATGAATTCCTTTTCGAGTTTGACATATTATGCAGAAGTTATGATTACATTACCAATGCTAAAAAATTAAAGCTATTTCCAGCAACATTAAAGGGAAATGCATTAAGATGGTTCATGAGTCTTGGAGGTCATGTAATCACAACATGGGATTAGATGAAACAAAAATTTCTGCACAAATATCAAGACTATTGCCGAACAAGAGAAAAAAGGGAGGAACTATTCAAGATGATACAGAAAGAGGATGAAAATCTGGAGGACTTTGTGGAAAGGCTACAGTATAATCTACAAAGATCCAGTCACCCCGATGTACTTAAAGATATTCTTAAAACAATATTATTAAAAGGAGTAAGGGATGACTGTCTAGATATGCTGAATATGCTTGGTAAAGGGGACATATCTAAAGAATCATATGATGAAATTGTTAACCTCTGTAAAAGATGTTCAAGAGGATCTGCAAGGAATAGATCAAACAACAGGGATACCACATTTTCAAGAGTTCAAAAATCAGCCAGTGGAGGAGAAAAAAGAGACGAAATAGGTAATTTACTTGAGGATTTTAAAACTGAAATGTTAAGTTCTTTTGCTTCACAAATTGACACCTTATAGATTAAAAAGAAACAAGCCGAATCAGAAGCGGCTCTGTCCATATTTTGTTCTAATTGTAGAGAAAAGCACCCACTAAGGGAATGCCCATTGGACAAAAAGCCAATTTGCACCCTTTGTGATAAGGATCATGAAACTCAACAATGCCATTCTTTACCAGGAATCAAAGCAAAATTACAACCAACCGATGAAGAAGTTGAAGTTGTCTATCTATTGACACAAAGAAGGCAATGGAAACCGCGGGGACAAGGTATGAATCCTAATATGCCATTTATATCTTCTAATCATTGGAATAATTATCCTTCTTTTAGTCAAGCAAATTACCCTCCCTTTAACCAAATGCAATACCCACCCTTCAATCAAATGAATTACCCACCCATGCAACAAACAAACCCTCCCTTTGTAGACCCAACAATATGGACACCTTGGCCTTCACAACAACAACCTTACCTTAACCATTGGAATCCAAATTGGAGAGGTCAACAACCCCCGTTCCCAAATCAATTTCCTCAATTTCAATCACAATTTCAGCAACCACTCCCTTTACCATCAGGTGCTCCACCGAATAATCAAATGATGCGGCCCCAAGTACCTATACAACCTAACCCTAACCCCAATAATAAGGCTGTGCAGTGTATTGATATTCAAAACCAGCCTATACTTTCTGTTTTCCCTGTACAATGCAATGATATTCATTTACGATATGGGAAAATAGTAGAACCTATCATTGAGGATGTTACCTCTTCTGATTCTAATAAAGAAGAAATAAAAAAACATGATTCACCTGAAGAGGTACAACCATCCTCAAATACTGTTGCTGAAACAGTAGAACCACCATTCCCTGAGCATTTAGCTTTGACTAAAACTCCTAAGCCACCTGCTTTCAATCTTCTAGGGGAATTACAAAATCTCTATGTCAAAATTCCACTATTACAAGCACTAAGAGATGTACCAATTTATGCCATAACTATGCGAGACATTTTTGTTAAGAAACCAGGTAGAAAAACTAAAGATCCCCTCACAATTCATGTCATGGGTGATTTGTCTGCACTAATGTCAGGTAAATCTCCTCCACTTAAATATGGTGATCTCGACCATCCTAGTGTCACAGTGTAAATTGGAAAAACAATAATTCCTCGAGTTCTGGTAGACTTAGGCGTTGCTATCAATATTATGACACTTGAAACTTCACAACTATTACAACTGAAGAATGAAATCAGAGATACCCCAACCATTCTAGAATTAGCTGACCATTCTACAATCAAACCAGAAGGAGTTATTGAAGACCTAGTCATCTCAGTTGAGTCCTGGAATTATCCAGCTGACTTTGTGGTATTACAACCTAAAACAAAGTTGGGGGGTCATCCCCTAATTTTGGGTAGGCCTTGGATAGCCACAACAGATGCCTTTATCAGTTGCAGATCTGGTTCAATGATAATTTCCAATGGATATGAGGCCAAACAACTTACTCTCTACCCTCACGCTACACCCTTGATTAATAATGAAAATTCCTTATGGGTGGACTATGATGATCAAACTACTCAACCTATCTTGACTATCGGACAAGCTTTAAGCCTTAAAGATGCAACTAAGGATGAAGTAATTAATAATTTTATTTGTGAACCCTCCTCTATGACTCGAGAAACACATAATCAACTAGCTGCACTTTTGGAGTCAGATACCCAGGAAAATCTTAATTCTGAAGACCTACCTCAAACATCAGCTACCATCTCTTCTAAAAGTATACCAGTAGAAATTGAACCTGGCAAAACAATGAATATAAACGCCAACTTGACAGCTACTGAAACACAACAATTAATGAAGTTAATTCTTGAACATAAGGAAACATTCGCATGGGACTATACATATATCACAGGAATCTCTCTTGAATTATGTACTCATCATATCTATATCAATGAAGATTGCCGATCGATATGTCAATCTCAACGACGAATGAACCCTAATTTAAGAGAAGTTCTTAAAGAGGAACTTAAAAAATTGCCTAATGCAGGGTTTATATATCCTATATCTGACAATGAATGGATTTCCCCATTGGTAATAGTTCCTAAGAAAAACAGGAAATGGACAGTGTGCATAGATTATAGAGCCTTAAATAAAGCCACTCAAAAATATCACTTTCCGTTACCATTCATTGATCAGGTGTTAGATAGTTTGTCAGGTAAGAAATTCTTCTCTTTCTTAGATGGTTTCAGTGGGTATAACTAGATCAAAATTGCACCCCAAGACCAAGATAAGACCACTTTTACTAGCCCCTGGGGAACTTTTTCTTATAGAGTCCTCCCATTTGGACTATACAATGCACCAACAACCTTTCAAAGAGAAGTTATAGGAATCTTTTCTGATATGATTAATGATTCTATGGAAATTTTTATGGATGATTTTACCCCTTATGGTGTCTCTATTGAGGAAGCACTACAAAATCTTGAGAAAGTACTTAACCGATGTATACAAACCCACCTCTCCTTAAGCACCGAAAAATGTCATATGATGATGAGTGAATGAATGGTACTTGGACATTTTATTTCATTTCAATGAATTCAGGTAGATCCATCCAAGATACAAGTCATTGAGAACCTTCCTATTCCCAAAACCCAAACAGATGTGAGAAGTTTCTTAGGACATGCTGGATACTATAGAAGATTTATCAAAAAAAATTCCAAAATAGCTTCTCCTTTGTTTGTGTTACTTATGAAAAATGTTGAATTCAAGTGGACTAATCTTTTCCAGGAAGCATTTGATGCACTCAAACATCAGTTATCTACAAATCCTATTCTAAGAGGAACTAATTGGGCACTTCACTTTCATATATCCTCTGATGCTTCGGATACTGCAATAGGAGTAGTCTTGGGACAAGAAAAAAATCATCTCCCTTATGCTATCTACTTCATTAGCAAGAATATGAGTCCTGGTGAACTTAACTATACAGTTACGAAAAGGAATTTTTACCAGTTGTCTATGCTATTAATAAATTTTGACATTACATCACTGGCTATTCTACTTTTGTCTATACTGATCACTTAGCTATTAAATATTTAATGAAAAAATCTATCACAAATTCTCGAGTCACCAGATGGTTACTATTATTACAAGAATTTGATATTACAATTGTAGATCAACCAGGAAAAGAAAATGTAGTTGTTGATTTTATTTCTTGGTTAACACCTGATGATAATACTCCAGTAGATGATTCCTTTCCTGATGAATATTTATTTGTAGTATCTGCTCACTCACCATGGTATGTAGACATTGCTAATTATTTGGTTGCAGGGAAGTTACCACCACACCTATCCCACCGAGAGAAAAGAAAAATCATTCAACAAAGTGCTCGGTACAGCTGGATAAGTGGGTGTCTTTTCTACACAGGACTTGATCAAGAAATCCAAAGTTGCATTAGAGAAGATGAGGTTTATGATTTACTAAAATCTTGTCATGATGGCCCTTGTGGAGGGCATTTTTCTGATAAAAGAACGGAACATAAAATTCTCAGGATGGGTTATTATTGGCCCTCACTTTTTAAAGATGCAAAGAAGTATTTTTGGGCCTGTGATAACTGTCAAAGAATGGTTCAACCTAATCATAGAGATGAAATTCCATTAAACCCCCAGGTAGTACTCGAACCATTTGAAAGATGGGCCTTAGACTTTGTAGGACCCTTAACCCTCCATCCAATAAAATTTGTTATATATTGGTTTGCACAGATTATATGACCAAATGGGTGGAGGCTAAAGCACTCCATAGAGCTACTGAAGAAGTTATTCTAGATTTCTTATTTGAAGATATCTTTGTCAAATTTGGAGTGCCTAGAGAATTAGTCACAGATGGAGGACCTCCTTTCACCTCTCATGGTTTTAAAGCCACCCTTCAAAAATATCATATTCATCATAGAATGACTACACCATACCACCCCCAAGCCAATGGATAGGTGGAAAGCACAAACAAAGTAATAGAAGCCATTCTCACAAAAACAGTGAAGGAAAATTGGAAGGATTGGTCTCAAAGGATCCCTGAAGCATTATGGGCTTACAAAACTACCTAGAGAAATACTACAGGATTCTCCCCCTATGAATTAGTTTATGGAAAAAGTGTTGTCTTTCCTGTGGAATTTGAAATAAAAACCTTCAGGTCTGCTTTAGTAGTTAACCTTGATTTGACTGATGCACAAACAGCCAGGTTGCAATAGCTTAATGAATTGGATGAAAAAATATTAGATTCCATTCACCAGACAACTATGATTCAACAACAAATAAAAAAATGGCATGATAAAATCATCAAGCATAAGCAATTCCAAAAAGGTAATTGGGATTTATTGTATGATTCTCGGTTTAAAGAATTTCAAGGGAAACTACGTACAAGATGGCTAGGACCTTACAAAGTGGATACTGTTTTCCCCAATGGAACAGTAAGGATCCTAACAATTGATGACTCTAAAACACCGTTATTAGTGAATGGTCATCGGCTCCGTCTGTAGCAACACCCCATTTCCAAAGAAGATTTTAAGGCCACATGTGTGGCAGATTCACATTATCTCTTTTTAGAGGAGCCTCCTACCCCTCATTGCATTTAATTTTTCTGAATTTTATTTCTTTAGTATTAGATTAAATTTCTTTTACTAATAATCCCTGCCAAGGGATGGCATGTTACAATTGATTCTTTTGTAGATTCTCGATCCAGAAAAGGCCTACCAAGAAAGGACAATCTTAATACAAGAAGATCCAAGCTTCATCTTCATCTTGCTCCCTCTTTCTTCAATCCATTCATCTTCATTTCCCATCCAACATCCCCATCATTCATCCCCTCTCATTTTTTTTCCTTTCCATTCCCCATCCCCATTTTCCCATTGCTGAAACACCACTCTTCAACAACATTTTTCCCCATTTTACCATTTCTAAAACACCACTCTTCAGCAACATTTTTCCCCATTTTCTCATTGCTGAAACACCACTCTTCAACAACATTTTTCCTCATTTTCCCATTGCTGAAACACCACTCTTCAGCAAAATTCTTCCCCATTTTCCCATTGCTGAAACACCACTCTTCAACAACATTTTGCCCATTTTTCCCGTTGTTGAAACACCATTTCTTCAGCAATATTTTCCATTGTTAAAACATCACTCTCCAGCAACATTTTTCCATTCTTTTCCTGTTGCTGAAACACCACTCTTCAACAACATTTTTCCCCATTTTCCCCTTGCTGAAACACCACTTTTTTAGCATTGTCCATTTCTTCATTGCTAAGACGTGACTATTCAACATTTCCTGTCATAAAAACATCTTCTTTATCTCTTTCGCTCTCACTTCTCCTCTTTTTCATACTACATTCTATCCTTTCACTACCTTCTCCCATGATTAAACAAACCCTTGATACAATTTCTCTCATAATTCCAAAGTTTCTCCCATGATTACTGCAGATCTATTATGAACAGGCACTATATTTTTCGAAGTACAAATCAAAGATAAAGATGAGGTATGTAAACTTTATATGTAAATACAATTGAACTATGGCTAATGAGAAGATCCCGATTCGTGATCCCCATACACTTAAAGTCATTATTTCAGTCGTAGTTGGGGGGGGGGGGGGGATATCGAAACTTCATGCCATCATTTCACATGAACTGACTATCGTCACTTCGTTTTTATCTCGTCTTTTCACCATCATTTACATGCCCTCATCTGCAAAACTTACTTTTTTCAGGTGCGGTTACTCAACTCTATGACTGTGCATTTTACTAAGATGAATAGATATGGGAGGTTCTATTATACTATATGAGCCCACCACGACAACCCTGCTAGAATTGTATCCAAAAATCTACCAAATCTTTCAGCAAGCAGGCTGGTTGGGTTATTTTCAGAGGCTCCAGGGATTTGATCAACAACAGGTTCTTCAATTTGCTCGAAATCTTCAAGAAGACCATTCTATTGCTCAAGGGGTTCGGATTCCAGTCACAGAGGATGATATAGCACAGGTTTCAGGTCTTTCTGTCACTGGCATTCGTTGGTTCAACCATAAACACATTATTCTTAATGCCCAACAGGATTTTCTCTTCCCAAGAGAACAAGTTGAGCCTAAAGCCTGGGGTGTTCGACTTAGCTCGTTCCTTCCTCCTTGGTCGAAAGTTGCAGAGTTTGTCAAGCACTACCTTACCTGTGAAGGTTGATACCAGGTAGTTTACCAGTATGACTTTGTCTTGTTATCTCATTTACAACATGCTAGATTGGTGAATATTCCTTACTATCTGCTCGGATGTCTTAAAAATATGTCGCATTATTGTAGACAGGCTAAAAATCCCATCCTTTCCCTCACCCATCACCATCTCATTCAATTACTCATCCAAAAGGGTTTTTCCCAACAAAACCCTCTCCTAAACAATCCACCCATAAACCCTTAGGAAGTTGCTGAACATCCTGAAAATTCTCATGAAGAGCAACCACAAAACCTTCTCCACCCTCTAGAAATACCTATTAATCCTCCTACAGATCCAATTGATCCAATTAACCCTCCTACCATACCAAGTCCACCACAAAATTTACCAGAATCATCTACTCCTACTGTTCATATCCTTAGCGATGATTCTGATGCAGATAAACCCGATAACCCTCCCTGCTCCATCACTGATGAAAAACCCACTCGCAAAAGAAAGAAGCAAACTACTACTTTTCCTTCCTTTTTACCTAAAAAACGAACGAGGGCTTCAACCAAAGCAACAACTACTACCACTACCCTAAACCCCCAACCCATTTTGCTAAAATCTCATACACCTCCACCATCCCAAATCCCAGAATTTTTACCTGTTCAACCCACGGGCACTGAAACACAAGAACCAGAGGCCCAGGGTGCTGCAACATCATTTTCTTTACATCAAGTAGTTGTCACACAAGAACCAGATACTCATTCGGTAGTTGTCACACAAGAACTAGCTACTCATTCAGTAGTTGTTACACAAGAACCAACTATAGCTGTTACAGAATAACCAGCTACAGCTGAAACACAAGAACCAATTGCTGACTTTATTCCTGAAATACAAGAATTAGATGCCCAGGGTGTTGCAACATCATTTTCTTTACATCAAGTAGTTTTCACACAAGAACCAACTACTCATTTAGTAGCTATCACACAAGAACCAACTACTCATTCAACAGTTGTTACACAAGAACCAACTATAGTTGTTACACAAGAACCAACTACAGCTGAAACACAAGAACCAACTGCTGACTTTATTCTTGAAATACAAGAATCACATGCCCAGGGTGCTGCAACACTATTTTCTTTACATCAAGTAGCTGAAACACAAGAATCAACTGCTGATTTTGTAGATGCTCCACAAGAACCAGCTATTGAGGTTATCACCGTTACACAAAAACCAGTCACCCCTCTTGATACACCTATGGCAGATCAACAACCAGAACCAACAATGGCTTCTCTCTTACAAGAGAATGAGTTTCTAAGATTAGAACTGGAAGCTTACAAGAAAGAGCTGGTAATGGAAAAGGAATCCTATGACAAAGAACTTAATTTGTATACCTTAGCTCATGTAGAGGCCATGGTAGAGAAAAACACAAAAGACGATCAATATAGAGAGTATATGTGCAGCCAATGTGGGGATATTTATGATCAAGCAGGCTACAAAGTGGTTCAAATCCCAATGCCTGGAGCTTCCCTTGCACCTATGACTTTTGCAGTTAAAAAAGAGGAACACCCTACTGTTACACAAGAACTAGTAGAACCTTCAAAAATTCCAAAAAGAAAAGCTAATCTATAGGAACCCTGGCCTACAACAACTTTTAAATCCGAAGCTCCTATTTTCATTAGTGAATCTGCTCAAACTCTACCTATTGATGAATCTTCCCCTCCTAGCAATATCAATACCCCTACTTTTGTGGAACAAGCCACTCGGACTCTACCTCAACCTACCACTTGCAATGCTGGAACACAAACTCAACCATGGAATGAGCAGGTAATAATGAACAAATGGAAAAAGGAGTCTGCTATTACACATGACAAAAGTTTGCAGGAGCACAAACTACTTTGGCTAAACCACATATATTCAAACTGGGAAGATTTGGAGCAAACACGCAAAGAATCCCATGCCCATAAGAAGTAGAATGAGGAGTTAAAAAGCAAATTTCTCCTGATGTTCGATTTGTTACAAAAATTGTTGGCTTCTAGGAAACCATCCTCAAATTACTCTCTTTTCCTTACAGAACGATTTGAATTCTTTCAGATGAAATCAATCAAAGATGGAAGACCCTATGCAGTGTTCAAACCAGAAGATTTTGTTCAAACTTTTGCAGAAGCCTATACTATTGATTAGCATCTACTATGTGAGTTATATCTTCATAATGAAGCCATTCCTGAGAACAAACAACTTAATCTTAATCCTGTTGTTGGTGATATCCAGATTCGAGCACTCGCCTCCTTCTTTGCCAACCAGATTACATGGAAGAATGATTTTCTAGCTGCCAGGCATAATGAAGATAACCGTCTCCTTTGGATACGGCCAGAACCAAAGAACGTTGCCACCTTTGTTGCAGAATATTATCAATTTTTGAAGAAACCAGGAATGATTCAATATATGCGGCAATTACAGGAAACAATACTTCAGGATTGTCAGCAGTTTATTAAATCCACAGAGACTGCTGCCCTAAAAGAAAATAACATGTTTTGGAAACAATATTCTGAGAAAAGGTAGGAGCACAATCCCTTTAGTCCTACCAATCTTGAGACAACAATCTTCCGGGTACCCAGTTACATCAAATGTGTCCAACAATGCGCTGAAAATTGGATAGGTTATCAGTTCCATTTTCCCATTCTGTGGATGCCAGCAGAGAAGTATCAAGTTCATCATAGGTTTCCCAAGAAGGTTGAATAAGCAGCCTAGCAAAGGCTACAACATGTTCAAGGATTCAGATCCCCAACAGATAGTACTTTCTACAACTACTGCTTAAGTAATTTGCACGCCCAGAGTCAGTATCCGGATTCTGATTCAGATTGAAGTTGCCTGAGGACATGCAACCTTTTTAGTTGCGGGGGATGTTAGGACCCTATAATGTACCTTTTTTCTCATACTTTTTGCTATCATTACATCCTTTTCCCACTCATATTTAAGCCTACATTATCACCTTAATCTATTTTTCCAAAGGTATATAAGGTTTCTTCTCTTTGTTATATGTTTAATTTGTTTTACATGTAATTTTACATTACTTTCATACTTAGCCATTAATTAGAAATACATAGTTGCTAAAATAGTTTGAAGATTGTAGTTAATATATCGTTGCTGCTTGAAGACCACATTGTTGAAACAGTCAAACAGTACGCAAATCCTGTTGCTGAAACAGTCTGTGATTTGCAATGCTAAAACAATATTTCACATACAAAAGTAACAAGAAAAGATAATTAAAGGAGTTGTTACACTGGCCGCAACAGCTATACCTCAATCCAACACCATTACAGCCATTGTTGTTGCTTGAAGACCACGTTGCTGAAACAGTCAAACGGTACTCAAATCCCGTTGTTGAAACAGTCTGTGATTTGCGATGCTGAAACAATATTTCACATACAACAGTAACAAGAAAAGATAATTAAAGGAGTTGTTACAATGGCCGCAACATCTATACCTCAAGCCAACACCATTACAACCACTGTAATAGCATTTTTCTACAAAAGATCAGAATATCCTATTCCAACATAGAAGATTAGATCAAATTAAGAATAGGATTTGTATGTACACATGTAATTTTATGCTTAATTGTATTAAGATGATTCTCCTCTTTAAATAGGGGGAAAATCAGCATTAGAGGGGAGATTACAGAAGGCTTAGCTAGAAGGTAATTACAGAGAAGGAGCATGTTCACTTTTGATATTGTAACTTGGTACATTGGACAGATGAATAAAAGATCATTTTGACCATTTCTTCTTAGTTTCATTTCATTTCTGGGGAATCTTGTGAGAAGGAGAGTGCCCACCTTCTTTACAAGATTCACCCATTAGTTTATGTAGTGTGTTAGTATTGTTTTTATTCATACCTTGTTAAAAGCCTGCTTTGCTAAAACTCTGTTTCAATTGATTGTTACATCGTTTTTATACAATTCGTTCCTAGGTAATTGTTGATCATTTTGATTAGTAATTCTATTTGCAGAATGAGTTTATGAAAGTGTGATAGTCAGAGACAAGTGTTGAATATTCCTTCTTTGGGGAATAGGGTCATGTTCTCTGTTACAGAATAGTTAGTCTTCTTTGCAATATGCTGAAAGGTTCCTTTTTCCTAGGTTGTTGTTCCTTAATGTAATCCAGGATTCTTCTGATAATTATTTTCCTTTGAATCTTGAATTTTGCAATAGATAGATTTCTTTTACTGTAATTCAAAGTAGAACTTCAGTTTGTTCAAAGCAAGGTGTGATTAGTGTAACTTTTACTACAACTTTAGATTGCTTTTGAGATTAAGCATATACAGTGTGTGATTACCTTTGAAATAAATAGACTTCCTTGGGTTGACAATTTATGTAACACTTGATTGTTTTAATTAATAAACAATTATAGTGACCAACATCCATGTATGTATTTAGGTAGGGATATATTCAATAAAGGATGTTACATATATGCAGAGTTTGATTTGTAGATAGATTAGATCAATGGACACATTTGATTCAATTGCAGCCGTGAAGCCTTCATGATAGTACACTGATAGATGGGTTAGCATTGTGGATAGTTGAGTAGAAAAGGTATGGACAGATTGTGACATATGGACATAGATGGATATTTAGCAGGCACAGATAACATGGGTTAGAGAAGATACATAGCAATGCATATTGATGCAGACCCCCCCTTCTCCCCTTGAGGTTGCGCGACCTCCTAGTCTAGGATCGTTCACATCAAGGAGTCATATCGAATCTTTGGGCCTCTAATGGACCCCAAATCAACTTACACTGCCCCCCTTTTCTCCTATGGCACAGGTTTTATGAAACCCACGAGCCCTTTTTTAGCACTGTTCAAACCTCAATGCCAACGGGCACTATCTCCTTCTACTGGGCTCCCTCATTTCACGTGTGACCATGGAATCCAACCATGGGATAACTCCCTTTACGACTACGTGCTTCAGAGCTTTGGTGAGCTACTTGCTTCCTTTTTCTCGGTCTTCAAATCGACGAATTACAATACAACGGGTGCTAGATCCTATTTTTATCCCCTCTTAAATGTGACCTCGATCTATGACCTAGGGATCAACTCCTAAGTGCTATGCCACTTCATGCTTCATGTTATCAACACTCTATTATTCATGATTTTCCCAAATCCTAAACCACGAATATATCTTGTGTGAGGATCAAGGGTCCCCACCACTTCTTTAGATCAACAACCCTCAATGGTTTTTGGCTCCGATGTTTCGGGAATTCCAAAACACTTATCTACAAAACCTCTTGAGCAGTGAGTCTCTGGACTAGCATATCTTCTTCCAAGTGTCCTCTCTTAATGGACGGTTATGATGACCTCACGACTTTGGACTTCATGAGTTTTTGCTTCTCCTGCTTCTAGTTTTCCTGATTTGTGAATCAGTGAAGTGTTGATCTCTCGCCACGTGTCCTATCTCAATGGATGGCTAGGATTTCTTTGAATCCCAAATCTTTGGGTGTTCTCCTCCTTTCCTTTCCTCTGAAGTGTTCTGCCTGCGAAATCTATGGATCTCTACCACATTCCCTTCCCAACACCAATGGCTAGGATCAACTCCGCTCTTCAGAGTTTGGGAGTTTCAACTTCTACTCCACGTAGATCTTCCAATGTCTAAATTCTCAAACTCTTTGATCTTCTTCCATCTGTCAACCTTGATGATGGATGATCCCATTACCTTCGAGACTCTGGGACTTCACAAGTCTGCTCTCCTCTACACTTTAAAATTATTAAATCCCATGCAATTACCTCTGAATCCAGTGATTGTTCGTCCTTTGTGCCCATATCCGACGACTGAGATATGTCCTCCTCCTGTGCACTCTTCTAGGTGTCTAGACGTGAATATCCTCCTTGTAGCTGATCTGATGGTTGTTGTTGCTCCTCCTCATGATATTGCACTTTCTCCTAGAATGGGGGAAATTTCTAAGTACTCAAAGGCTTCGAAATTTGGTCCTTCAGTGAGCCCGATGACCTTGGGTCTCATCTGTGTTTCCCCTCCCGAGCTTTCAACTCTCTCAGTCTCTAAGGGACTCGACAATTCTGCATATTTCAAAAGAAGTTATGGTTCCCTCCTGGCACGTTCAATGCTCGTCCTCCTGAACTTGGCAATGAAATTTAACCTTTGCCCTGGTGCACACTTGTGCTCTGCATGAAACTTCACACTACTTCTCTTGAGCTTCACAAACGTGGAAATAGTTCATTTCTAGGTGAATTCCTTGCATTGGACTAGCCTTCAGATGGTTGTCTTTCAACACTTCATCTGAGTGTTGGGCTAGTGCAGTCCTTGCATAGGTCTTCCTGCAGAGTATTCAAAAACTCTATTTCACCTTGAGCTTCAACTTCTCAGACCTCAAAGGTATCTATCCCTTTTTTTCCTTGAAGGGACCTAAGTTCCCTCTTGGAAACTTCTACTCAAACACTCCTTGTTGATCTTTACAAAGTATTCAGTAACTCTGTGAGTTTCTTCTCTTTGACACTTCTCTTCTCAAAACTCGAAGTAGAGTCATCTTGTGCACTCCTTACACTCGCTTGATGACCACCTCAAAAAACTCTACAAAATCTTCGGTAATTTTGTCTCTCTATGCCTCCTCTGCACAGTCTTTCCTCCATATTATTCAGTAACTCTGAGGATCTCCTTGAGTATCTTAATTTTTCTGGTGTGCCCTCCTGGCATGTTCTTCCTTGAACTCGATTCGAGATTCAGATGCACACTCCTTGCACTGGCTACAAAGTTTCCAATACTCTGTTGTGCACTCCTTGCACAACCTAAAGAACCCAGAAACAATTACGACAAACTCTCAAAGATAGTGGAATTATATCTTCACCCTGTAGATGGAAACTACGCATACACATCTACAACATAACTCATAAAACACAAATGAAATTCATTCATAAAACACACAAACACATAGAAACTCATATGCAGGAAAAAATTCTTTTGTATTATCTATGAATGTCTATACAAATTTTTACAAAGAATGGACTACAACAGAGTCTCAGTTCTCTCCTTTTTTTTTCTCTAACATAATGAAATTGATACAAAGATATTTTACACAAGAGGGGCTCCTCGAGTTCTCCCTCCATCTACCTACTCTCATTAATTACATTAAATTACATTCAATGCCTATCTAGTCTGAATCATATCTAGATCTCCAATCATCCTGTCTTCCATTAAAGGAAACATCATCTCCTTCCTACATAAAGGCATAAATTTGGCTCTTCCGTCCTTACAAAATTTTAATTTCATTAAATACAAACTAAAATATGAAAATGAGGGGAAAATGAGAGGGTTGGCACCTCTCCCCTCCTTGAATGTGTGTTGAAAGTGTTGTCTAGTTGGTGCATTGTTGAGGTGGAGAGATGCTCCTGCATCATAATCCATTGTTGTGAAAAATTCATGATTTTTTTCTCATGAGCTTCCCATCTCTGTTGAAATCCTCCTGGATCCCAAACTCTCCTTTGGAGTTGTCCTCCTACTCCACTGTTATGTTGTTGTTGTTGTTGCCTCTTCCATGCTGCTATGGAAGGTTCTCCTCTATTCAACCTCCTCCTATTGACATCTTATGTTGTTGAACTCAACATCAGCCTCTTGATCTCCTTAATTACCTCTTCAAACTCCTCCAATGGCAGGCTCTCCTTATGCAGTCTTCTTAGCTGCACTTCCTCCTTGTCAGTGGGTAGATCAACCTAATCCGCCATGCTATTTTCTTCATCTCTTGTGGCCTTAGCTTTCCACCTTGCTGCAGACTTCAGTTTTGTAGTCTCATCACCAAGCTGTTTCTTGTTAGGACCACACAATGTACCCTTTTTGCCCATACTTTTTGCCATTGTTATACCCTTCATCACCTGTATTTAGACTTATACTATCATTTCATCTGATCATTCCAAGGTACACAACGTCCTTTCTCATTACTACACGTTTAATTTGTTTTGCATGATATTTTACATCACTCTCGTACTTAACCATTGATTAGAAGTGCATAAGTGTCTATATCTGCAGAATAGTATTCAAGACCGATGTTGAAACACAAAACTGTCCAAAGTTGTTGTCGCATATGCCGAAACACGGAGCAGCTACATAGTTCGGGAATGCAGATGCTGAACACGGAGCTATCACGCAGTTCAGAAGTGCAGATGCTGAGACATAGAGGAGACCGCCACGATCCTGAAACACGAGCCGTGACAGTTAGCAGTCAAGGCCGATACAGTCAAGAGCGCAATTCACGTGGTTGAAACAGCCCGTGAATTGCGATGCTGAAACAGCATCAACAGATATGAGAAGGAGCTGTTACACCAGCCGTAACAACAATACCTCGTTCAGCTCCTGTATTAGCATTCGGTTGTGTGAGAATAGGACACCCTATGCTGATTTAGAAAGAAGATCCGATTTAGTGTAGGGGCCATATATGCTTTGTAATGATTGTATCGATGGGATTTCTCCTTTAAATTCAGGGGAAATCACCATTCGAAGGATCCAAGTTTTTATGTATTGAACAACTTCAGAGAAGCGGGACGTGTTCGATCTTTCCAATTTGTAATGTGATATT
>ML782878.1:339841-364030 GCA_009831015.1 Picea engelmannii | reverse complement strand
AGTCATCAGAAATGAAAGGAACCTAATGCATATATAAGAAGGTTATAACAATCAAATATGACACATACCATGATACCTTGGACCAATTACCTCATGGAGCAAGAGTCCTCTCTGATGCAAGCCCAGGCCGGTGGTGATGGAAATTGCTACTGCTGACATGACAACTCTGACGAAGAAGAAGAGAGATGGGCCCTCCAGGGCCATGCGCAAGTCAATCCTGCTCTTGACACTCCATGTCTAGGACCATGTGGGCCTCGAGACATGATCTCCTAGTTATCCCTAGATATCGGGGATAACAAGCCCTAAATTAAGAAAAAGGGTAAAACAATTATGACCCTAAAATGAGGAAAAATGGTAAAAAGGTTATGACCCTAAAATTAGGGGAAAAAGGTAAAACAATTATGACCATAAAATTAGGAAAAAGGGTAAAACGATTATTACCCTAAAATTAGGAAAAAGGGTAAAATAGTTAAAGGGTAAAAAAATTGTAACAAGAAATTAATTAAGGCTAAATTGGTTACAACAAGAAATTAATTAAGGGTAAAGTGGTTGAAAATCAGTTATATGGAAGAGTATAAATACACATCAAGAGTCTTGCATTCATACACACATTCTACTGAATATATTATATGTGAGTAAATGATTCTTATTTGAGGTAACCAAAGATATATGAGATGTTTTTCATAGGGAATATGCAGTGAAGAAGGGCGAAATTCCAAGGGAGGATGAAGTCTTGTGATGATGTATTCTAAGGTATGTTATTTAAAGGGCATCTTACCATTTTCACTATAACTCTTTTTAAGAATTATTGAGATAGTGAGAATTGGAGGAGGTTAAGAATACATGTCAAGATGATAAAAATTTCAGCTGCTAGGTCGTTGTATTTTCTAAGATACACTCTGTAGAAAATAGGGTTTTTGTCTAGTCTTGAAACTAGTCTCAAACAGGTTTTTCGGGTAAAACGGTAATAAATTATTCATAGAGGATCCAAATTTAGTGATACCAAATGCATTGGATATAGTATAGGCCTTAGTATGTTTTGTATTATTTTCAGATCTAGATATCAAATATTTTGCACGTGGCATACTCTACAATTTTGATCTGTAGAATAAGCCATTATTCAACAAGGTCTGCCATTTTTGCTATAACTCATTTTATGTGATGTTCCAAGCAGTGAAAATTAGAGGAATTGTAGAGAATATATTGACTAATAGTAGTTACAAGTTTGAAACCTTTATTCATTAAATGTACAGAGTTATTCTTGTTGAAAGTTAGGGTTTGTGACTAATCCAAAAACTAGTCCTATGTGACTAAGGTAAAGTTTGATGAAGATGTTATTCTCTTGTTTTTGATGTTGAGGAAGGTCTACAGGTATGTGATCACATACACCAGGTATTTTATAGAGTTATATGTATGTTTATATGCATGTTTTGAGGGTTACATGTTGATGATGTTATGGTGCATGCTTGAGGCAAGTCTTTGGTATATTGTTTAGGCATTGGCACATGCTTGAGGAACATATTAGGTGCATGGTTGAGGCATATACTTGGTATATGATCTTGGTTTTTTGGTACTTTTTTGAGGAAATTTATTGATGATATCTTATGGTACATGGTGTATGGAATGATTGAGACATATCACGAGTGATATGGTATATGGTTGAGGCACATGGTTTGAGGAGCATCTTGGTTATTGAGCACATTGTTTGAGAAACATTTTTGGAATATGTATGAGGCATTCCTTGGTGACATTGATGCATGATGAGATACATAGTTGATGCATGATATGGTGCTGGCACATGGTATGGAACAAGTTTTTGTTGATGCATGATTTGGTATAGGTTTGGTACATGGTATGGTATGGGTGCTGATGGTTGATGGTCGAGGCATATGGTACAGGTTATGGTGCATGGCTAATGCATCTTTTGGCATAGTTGTGGTTCATGGTTGATGCAATTATTGTGGTGCAAGTTATGTTGCATGGTTGATGCATGGTTTGGCACAGTTTTGGTGTATGGTTGATGCACTTATCGTGGTACAGGTTGGATACAGTCACAAGTTGACAGGTTACAGATTGATGTGATAGTGGAAATGATAGTGATAGCAGCAGTGATAGTGACAATGATTGTGGTAGTAACAATTGGTCTACACTTATATTTCAGGGCAGTAGGATGGGGGAAGGAAATGGGGTTGTAGCGTCCTTTCGGTCGGTTCTATAGAACACAAGGATTTGGAGCTTCCTTCAAGTTGGATCTTGAGAATTTGGGGGTTGTAGACTCCTTCTAGTTGGAGCCAGAGAATTCAGGGAGTTGTAGCTTCCTTCAAGTTTGTGCATATAAATCAAGGGGTTGGTGCTAGAGAATTTGGAAGTTGGTTCTTCCAATGAATGTATTCTTTGATATATCAGAAAACATTTTGTGGCTTTCTGCGATTTTGGTTTTCACATAAATTCTAGTGTATTGTGTACTTGATGTGATGTTGATGTGATGCTTCTTATGTTTATATGCTCATGATATAGTGATGATACATTGATGATATATTGTCGATAAATTTGAAGTTTATATATTGTGGTTAAAAGTGGTAAAAGTGATCATACTGATTCACCCCCCCCCCTCTCAGTATTCCAACAATTTCTTTCATCCATGTAATTTGTTCATATATTTCAAGTTGCAAATTATCTTGTGATTAACGTTAAAAATGATCAAAAGAGGTAAACGGTTCACATCCATATGAAATGTACAAAATTAGAATTTGGGATAAAATCTTGTTTGATGGAAACAAATGATGTCTTTCTTCCCCTAGACACTCCATGAATATCAAAAGAGAATTTAAGTATAGACAGTGGTATTAGCATTTCATATATTCTAAACAAGTATAAATTTTCTAAGACATGTGCTAAACATGAGTTATTTTCCTTAACATATAAAATCTAAAGACAAAAATGTTTCATATTTATTTCAATGTTTACCCTACCAGATTATTTGTAACATATTTCTTTCAATCTTTCTATGGGAAATATCATTTGAATGAAATGGTCATATGAAAATAACATTGTGATAAGTAGACACTATGCTTCCAATGTAACTTTTTATATTTGAAGCATGACAAACCAATTTCCATACTCGCATTCCTTAACCCTTTCACTATGAAGGTAGACAAACAATATCACTCACTATCCTTAGATCACATGCTAAGGAATGGGCTAATTTGATTGCTTTGATCATTGATAGACAAATAGGGATGGTCTTCAAACTGTGATCAATATAACTCACTATATTTCGTTGATGATGCAACTCTAACATCATTCAACCCATATTTTGAGCCCATACAAACCCCAAGTGTTGTAATTGGGCTATGATACCAATTTTAAATACACCATAATCATTCATTTACAACTACCTATGTGGAAAAAATGTTGAAAATATCTATTAATTATATAATATGGAAAAGGGACTCTATATAATCTATTTGGTTATTGATCTAAATTACTTTTTCCTAACTAAATCTATAGATCAAATATAGTATCCAACGATACCCCCTCGATTTGCAAGAGAGGAAACAAAAATTAAGGTGATAGAAAGAATTGCTATGTTATCATGTACTTTACTTTTGTGTTATTTCATCAACTACTCATCTATTGGAATGAGATTTAAAAAAAAAAAATGATGTTAGAAATTATGTCTAGGAACACCATTTTATTTTGAATAAGCCACTCCACTCACTATCCATTGGAGAATTTTATGTTTCTCTTTGCTAAATTACATTTCTTCATTCAAAATATGTTTCATTCCTGCAATATCTCCTTTGTTTTCCAATTGGCATAAATGAATATCTTTTGTTTAAGGATGTGAAACATACAAATAATTCAATGTTTTATATGAACACTATAATATATCAAAAATTGTGTGATTTTATTGAAGATGGGGAGAACCACCCTCAATAAACAAATGAAGAAGGGAGAACCATGAAAATGAAATGGAAATTTCCCAATTTAAGACCTCTAAAGGATTATAATATGTACCAAGCATGTTGCTAATCAGGACTTGGATCTTACTAATGGCAACCTTCTCATAGATTATGAACTAGTACCTACTTTTTTGACTATGATCTGGAAGCATTTACATCTTTTTCTGGAAGCAATATTTTGATAGGGTTGTTGATTTGATGCCTCTGTTGGGACTTCCAACCATAAATTAGTGATAGTAATTGTACGTACATTCCCATATTTGAAGATGCAACATATATTTGTATTTGTTGAGGTTGGGTTTGTTGTGGATGAATATAAGAAGGATTATCTTGAGATGATAATTGCATACCAAGTAATCTCATTCTCACATATTTGAGATACCTACAATTCCAATGGTAGGGGGGGTTCAATTTTGGAAGTTAAGGTATTGCAAAAGCATGTTCAAAAGAGTGAAAGCACGCTACCCTTTTAACAAAAACAATCCAAACATTGTTGCAGTACTTATTTGGTATATGATTTTAGTGTTTCATGTGAAAATACATAAACTGTGTAGCATCTTTGATCCCATAATTACAATATTATAAATATTATACCCCATAATTAATTCAATACACACTAAATGTTAAGCTCCTAGAAAACCAAAAAACCATCAATGGGCATAACATGTGTACATATAAAATCAAACAATCGATAAGTAAATAAGCCAATGGAACTCAAACACATTTCAATTTTGCACATTGAGACCCCTCTGCTTCATTTTCCCACTTATATACAAGGCAGTTCGCATGAAAACCCTCATGCCTGCTCCTTATACTTCAAATTGTGTATCTCACTATGTTCCATCCAAATCACACTACATGAATCTCCAAGGCAGAGGGGGATCCATTTTAAGACAATAATCTCCCCATATTTTTTCATCTGTAGTTTTAGATGTCGTATCATATATGTTTATGCCCTTGTTAGCATACCCTTGAAAATGGTTCCACTTTTGCATGCTTCAATATAAAATACCATTTCTTTAAATGTACCAACAATATGTGTTTTCTTTAAGACGTCAATGAATTCATCTCCATAAATATATGGAGGAAGAGGCATCCCAAGCACTGAAGTCCATTCATATCCACAATAGTAAGTAAAATTGTGGTCATTGGGGCCATTGTCAACAATTTTTCCATTGCCTCTCCTAACTTGGAAATTCTTGTATAAACATATTTTCCATTGAAATGGCTGATGATAATCCCCAATTAAGGATTGTCGGTGTTGTAATAAATATCATCATACATAAAAAAATAAATTGATATTCTTTTCTATGAGGGCTCATTTCCTAAATATTTGATATGAATGGAAAACATTAGCCTAATTCTTATAGTTTTCATAGTCAAAGGAACTAGAAAATAAAATATCCCACCTGGTACCAATGCTATCATCATATTCTCCTTCCTTTCTCTTAGAATGGTGTTGTTTTTTGTAAGTAGGAATCTAAACAACACCATCATTGTCAACAAATTCAACTAGGATAGGTTGTAGAAGAAGACCATTCAAACCCAAAATCAGTAAACAAGACAATATAATCACCACTACGCTAACACAACCCATCTCTCTGCCTCTTTAGTAAATACCTATTTTCATTTACATAATTACCCACTTGACCTCCCAAAAATCATTAACATACAAATTGAAGACATATATATTTTCCTCCTCTACCCATCTAGTTTTTATTTCATATGAACAAGCTAGTGAATTCTTTCTTCTTCGTCATGATTTATGGTTCCAACATTGTGAATTTTAGTATCAAATCCCTGATTTGGTATTTGATAGAATTTGTGCAGACTTGAGGTTGTATGACTTCCTTTGGGAATGGAATAGAGTAATGAAGTATACAATTTCGAGAATAAATGAGGAAATTTCTATTAAAATTGTTGAGAGTAACTCAACCAGAGGGATCACCATATATATTATTTACAACCAATAAGTAAACTCTAACCTAAACCATCCTAATAACTATGAGGATGTTGTCCAATTTGTTTTTTTATGAATCTCCCTAAACTACTGAGAATAAATATATTCAAAGCTATTAAAAGGACTCAATGACAATAGATATTTATCGACAACAAGCTCAGGCGTGGGTGGAAAATATGAAGTAGATAGTAAATGATTCCAAAAAACATGACCAAAACTAGGTGAGATTTATATAGAAGGTAGAGGACGATTGTTAGCACTAGGCTCACTACCAAGAAGAAAATATAAATATGATCCTTCCCACTATTAGGAAGGAAACAACAACGGTATCCAGAGAAATTCATTGAATCACATCCATTGAAAGATCAATGCTTTGACAAAAAATAATTAAACTCATACTGAGTTTAGAGGAATAAGTAGTAGACATAAATTAGTTCTTTTAATATCACATGAACAATTAATAACCTCAAGTATAAATATAAACTCTTGTTTATTTATCTATCAACTATACATATTTCAGTAAACAAAATATAAATATAGAATTTACTAGAACAAGGTTGAAAACTTATCTTTTGAATGTTGATAACTATACAACCGGTGGAGCAAGTGATTTCCACCCAACCATAGGTAGTCCTCTATGGACAACACCCCCTAGCCTAGCTACGATACCACCAGGGAAAAGGAGGAAAATAAAAAAATTGAATTTCAAACTAAACAAGTCCAAACCAAGTGTTTTTCACTCCTAGGATTCTTGAGGATATATAAATGCTTAGGCACCCATATTACCTAGCAAACATAATACAAGGATTATTTCATTATTTTCTATACAATACCTGAGAAATTCCTCCCTCCTGTGCTCTTCAACATGTGCATATAAATGACCAGGATGCTATCTCAAGCTTCTACATAATCCCCTTGGTTTCTTGGAACTTTTTCTAGGTCTAAGAGATTCCTTTCATGGTTGGTATGTTATATCATGGGCTTAGCTCTCTTTTTCTACTATATATCTCTCTAAAACTCTTTTCCTCCCATTTTTCCAATAGTCTCCTCCTTCCCATTCGAATTTCTCATGCATGCATGATAGCAAGAGAATTTCAATTCAACTTTTTTCCTAATTCCAAGAATGTAGGGAGATAGCTTGCTAGTTTTTAGGAAATTATGGCTTAGATTGAGGAATGTTTTTCCTCCAGTTCTCTTACCCTCTTTTACTCTGAAAACTCATATTTTGAAATGAGTGAAGGTTCAAGGTAACATATGGTATATGTTTTAACCATAAACTCCCCTTAGACCCCCTCAACTTTCCCTTCTTATGGTATCATAGCCCCTTTAGGTGATTGTGCTCTGTCGACCTTCGTCATTTTTATTATTTGTAGAAAAAAAATAGTTACAATATTCAATAGGATCAAACCAAGATATTATAGAATTTGTGTTAAAATTTTCATCTTCAAATTCACATACTCTACAAAAGAGGAAAGACAAAATGACGACACTAGTAGAACATTTCAAATTTAGACACAAATATTTTATAATATAATTCATTTTACTACCTAATTTTTTTTTAATGTATACACAATGGATAGTTTTTCCTAAGAGTATGTGTATATGTCTAAAGTACAATGAAACTAAAATTGCATGAAAAACTAATTTTTTAAATGTCTTCAAAATTGAGGTTGAAAAAGAATGTGTCATATTCATAATAATAGTCAATGTTAAAAAATAACAAGAAAAATATATATTACAGACTAGGTCCAATCGTCCAACATTGTGGAATAAACAAACTAAATATATATAAAACTTCTTCTCGCAACCAACATTCAAACCACAATTTCAATTATATGCTAACTGAAAATAAGCATATTCGTATGGATAAATTATAGTAAGGTAGTATATAAGTATACTATATTATGCATCAAAATTTCTCCCTAATTTCAATCTACCAAAATGAATTGTAATATCACATCAATATGTAAGGGAAACTGGACCTCAAATTTTGACCAGAATTTTTAGAATTTGAAATAATTACTCAAAATTACAACAGAGATGTCATGAACTTGTAATAATATGTCAAGAGAAAAATGTAATTCAATATGTAAAGAAAATAGAGTTTGAAATAATAACATAAAATCATAGCATATATTCCATGAACTTGTAGCAATAACACATGTGAAACCTCTTTCAAATGATACATTTGATTCTCTTAATTTGTTAGGTTGCAGGAAGAGAATCCTTCTTGTTGCATCCATGTAACTGATATTACCTATATTCCACATTCCATCAATATACAAAGAACATTAGAGTTTAATATATCACAATCATAAACATAGTTGAAATTGAAATCTTTAGTAGAAGACAACAAAAGTAAGAAAATTGCATGTATTTATAAAATTTATATAAAATAGAAAACACATATAATTTGATAATTCTCACATGTCCAAAATTATTCTTTCCTTTGCATTGTGTCAAATATCATAACTTGGTTTCCACTCCACCTATGATATGTTAGGAACTATTAATAATGAATGCATTAATCCACCAAGTATGTTAATTGAGAGTGTTATTCTCTTTATATCTTTGATCTAATTTTGTTTAGAAAACCCTTGTTCACATGCAACGGTGCTTGTTGGTATGACAATCATTGTTTTCCATAATTTAACGTATATGGATACCTAGAATGCCAATATTTGGTTGAGAAAAGAATTTCCATGCATCTTTCATCAATAATATTTCTCCATTTAAATGAACCATGTCAATAAATTTACATAGCTCTCTTTTACAAGATGCATTATAAAGAAATGGTACATTTTCACCTTCATTACATGTTTTATGTTGCATATGCGAAAAAAGTCTTTCAAGCCAGTGATTTGCATTATTTTCTCACATAAATATCTAATGGATAATGGAAAGGGTAAAAAAACCATGTTGCATTAAAGAGATGAAGATACAAAAATATTGAATTGAAGCTATCAAACAATGCATGGACATAATTTCTTGTAAGTTGTATGCAACTCTCGAGGGAGCCATCAATGCAAGTTTCCATTAGTTGTGACATTCGCTCATCATGGATTGAAATATACAACAAATCATGTCTATGGATAGTCCCCTATTTGTCAAAATTTTCAAGGAAACCATCTTTAGAGTCTTTAAATAATTTAGTAAGATGTATTTCACCTTCTGCAAAACAATCCAACCTAGAGAAATAAATTTTAAGATTATTTAATGCATGGTCAATAACTATTCCAAATGTTGTGACATCCACACTATCTTCTTGGAATTTTTTGTTTAGATTATTCAACTCCATCAAAACATCAAAACGAATATTCAAACAAAATTGAACTGAGAAAATCATTTCCTTATGATACCACAATCTATTTCTTTCTTTCTTCTATAAGATCAAAATAGTAGGCATCAATGTAACAAGTCTTCCAACCAAATGATCCCTAGATATGCATCTAATTCTATGGATTTGAATAACATGTAAGGATTCTAATTCTATTATCTGTAGTAAATAAATGAGTTCATTATTTCTCCTTGCCGAATTTCCAACCCATGAGTTCATTAATACATTATTTGTTATTTCCTCAACACACAAAAATGTTGGTATCTTCTTTGAAGCATCTAATGCTACAATTGCTTCACAATGTGAAATGAAATGAGCACAAATAATATTTGGTAGATTATTCTTTATCAATGCGACAAATCCATATTCACATCCAACTATAGATGAAGCACCAACAATGGAAAAAACTATTAGTTTTTTATTTTTCAATTGCCTTGTTTCCTTTAAATTAATGATGATATCATATATAGTCTCCCCTTTTCCATAAGGAAAAATATTCATTTTCATAAATTGTAAGATTGGAGGGACCAAACTGTAACATCCTCGATCACCCAGGTCGGGCCACGATACATGAGAGAATGATTTCACTCTCTTTGCGAAACATATTGTAACATACCCAACATCTAACTGAGCTATGCCACATAAATTTTTCGAATTGCATGCAATTAAAATATATACACACAAAACTATTGCAGATATATATGTGTGTGTGTGTGTGTGTGTGTGTGTGTGTAATGTAAACATACAAATACATTTGTAAATGAACAGATTCACACTGAAATAACAGTAAACGTATATATGCATCATATACAAAAAATACCCATAAATATATAGACAATTATAACCACACATAGGATAAACCCATAAAAATAAGCGCATAAATAATAATGCAGCATGTAAATTTATCACACATTTGACACTTATCTTAGTAAAAATATCACCAACTATGTGTAGACATTCCAAAAACCTCCCAGTCTTAGAGCACACTGCTCATCACTCTCAACAGTGAGTCACCCCCGAGCTGGGACTAAACTCCACTCGAGTAAAGGGATTCCTAACTAGGCTAATGGTTCATAGACAACAAGAAAGACGTTGTCACAGGTGCCAACTCAAACTAATAGTCTACAGTCCCTCATTCTCCACATGCCTATCCCACCCCAGGAAGTGTGCCCCTTCTCTGCTCAACAGTCCTTCTACTGCCGCACTTCCTTTCCAGGATTCAACAACAGGCCAGACATGAAGTCTCAAAGCCCTGTAGCTTCAGTTTAACACCTTCAGGAAATCAATTCCCAACAATTTTCTCACCCAGAGAGGAATTTATCACGGGCCTGACAACCCACCTCTTCAATATCCCACGATCCTAACAACCCGCTTCTTTAGTCCATCTCCCAAGCTAACCAGCTACATAAACGAGTATGCATATGGATACAGGATTAGGTATAGTGACATGAAGGTATGGAAGAAAGATCAAGGACTGTGTGAATGTTCATGGTATGGCTCAATGGATGACTGAATGATGGGAGGAATGATGGAAAGAATGATGGGAAATGAACTAAGTCCAAACAATATGTATTCATGTCCCCGACTTGACACTTGTCATGTTGGGAGCTACTTTGGCCCACTTGTCCCCATCTTTAGAACTTAGGATAAAATAATTATCCATACTTTATGATTTAATAAATATTAATATAATATTCTTTTTTGGATTAATCTCCCTAGCTTAGCCCATTTTTCTTAACTTTTATCCCCCACCCTTTCCCTAACTAGTGGAGTTTAGTCCCCCACACTCTTTTATCATGGTTGGTCTACACACAACAATGTAATTTATATTAATGTTGAGACATATACAAAAGTAGGCACACTGGCCTTTAACATCTAGGCTCTCCAGCCTAATAATCACAAAACTGGCTCACCAACCTATAAAACATGACATATACACAAAGGCTCCCTAGCCTCAAAATCATGCGCACTTAAGTTGTTGCACACGGTATCCTGAAATGTGCACACTTTCCCATTTTACTGTGTTGTACATGCGCGCACTATGCCATGAAAGGTGCATACAAAAATGATATCAAGTAGCTCACCAACTTAAGTACATTTTCATTTACATTACAATTGGGTTCGACCTAGGGATATTACAATCCCATCCCATTATTTATGCATTGTCCTCAGTGAATTATGTCCTCAATAGCGTCCTCAGGACTGTACCAGGTCCATTGGACCTTTATAAGCCCTATGGATTGATTCCAGATCTATTTGATGTTCCGATCCAGAATGCATACCAGATGCACTTCGAAAGTGCCTTCTTGCTCCACATGGATCACATTCCAATCAATAACATGATTAGCATCAGGTATATATTTATTGAGAAATGATACATGAAATACATTATGAACAGACATAGATGAAGGAAATGGAATCATATAAGCTAGTGGACCAATCCTCTCTAGTATTTCAAATGGCCCACAATAGCGAGCTGCCAACTTTGAACAATTTTCCAACTTCAGGGAACTTCTATTGGCTTTCACTTTCAAGAATACATGGTCTCCCACTTTCAATTCCCTATGAGTTTTTCCCTTATCAGCATAGATTTTCTTCCTGTCTTGGGAAGCCTTTAAATTTTGTTTTATTTTATCATTTGCTCCTCCATTTCCCTAAGTAAATTTGGCCCAACCACTTCTCTATCTAGTGGGTTATCCCAACTTACTAGTGTGTTTCACTTTCTTCCATATAGTGCTTCAAATGGGCTCATCTTTAGAGATGTTTGGTATCCACTGTTATAAGAAAACTCTACCAAGTGTATGTAGTCTTCCCATTTTGATGGTTTATCTATCACATACATCCTCAACATATCCTCAATCACTTGATTCACCCTCTCTGTTTGTCCATCTGATTCTGGATGATAAGTTGTACTAAAATTCAAATTTTTTCCAAATCCATTAAATAATCCTTTCCAAAAATTTGAAGTAAACTTTGGATCTTTGTCAGACACAATTGTCTTGGGTATGCCATGTAATCGAGATATTTCTCTCATATAAATATCAACAATGTTGGATGCCTTGTGAGTGAGCTTAACTAGAATAAAATGGGCAGATTTAGTAAGCTTATCCACTACTACCATGATAAAATCATGTTGCTTGTTTGTTCTAGGTAGTTTGGTGATGAAATCCATTGTTACAACTTCCCATTTCCACTCAGGAATGGGTAATGGATGTAGAAAACCAGATGGGTGTATATGCTTAGCCTTTACCTTTTGAAATTCCAAACATTTGGCAATAAAATCAATAACCTCTTTCTTCATCCCTAGCCAATAGAATTGGCTCTTGACAACTGCAATAGTTTTCCGATAACCTGGGTGCCCATCATAAGGTACATTATGAATTTCCCTCAATATCATATTTTTCAATTCATTAGAATTTGGTACATAAATTCTTCTCCTGTACATGAGAATTTCATCATTATCTATCTTGTATTCTTCAATTTTCTTCTGTAAATTACCTTGTTGTAATTTTTCCACTAATTCCTTATATTGCAAATCTAATTTTGTAGCCTCAAAATTTCTAGGTTTCAAATCTGATTGGTACATGTTAATGGTTGTACCATGCATTTCATGCACTCTTCTGCTAAGTGCATCAACCACTTTGTTCTCTTTCCCCTTGATATGATTTATATCAAATTCATATTCACTTAGAAATTCTAACCATCTACTTTGCCTACCATTTAGAGTTGGTTGATCAAATAAATATTTCATGCCATTATGGTCTATTCTTAGCTCAAACCTTTTCCCCATGTGGTAGTGTCTCCATTTCCTCAAGGCATGCACTATGACTGCCAACTCCAAATCATGAGTGGCATAGTGTCTTTGATGCTCCTTCAACTTCCTTAATTCATAACATATAACAAACCCATTTTGAGTGAGGACTCCACGAAGTCCTTCTTTGCATGCATCTGTGCATACAATGAAGTCTTCATTTGGGTATGCAATCCTTAGTATCGGATCACTTGTTAATAATTGTTTCAAGTGTTGGAAAATCTCTTCACAATCCAATATCCAATGAAACTTCACACCCTTCTTTTGTAAGGAAGTGATTGGGTGTGCAATCTTTGAGAATCCTTCAATTGATCAAAAAGATCATCAATCCTTGGTAGAGGATAGTTGTTCTTAACAATCACTTTATTCAACTGTCTAAAATCAATGCACAATATTAATGTCCCATATTTCTTATTCACAAGCAAGATTGGGGCACCCCAAGGTGACACACTTGGGCGTATATACCCCTTCTTCATAAGTTCTTCAAGCTGCATTTGCAACTTCAATTCTGGTGTACTCATTTTGTAAGGAGTCTTTGACATTGGAGCTTCTCCAGGCATTAAATTTATAGAGAAATCAATATCTCTCTTTGGGGGTAGTCCTAGTACCTCCTTAAACACATCTTCAAAATTTTCCAAGACTGCAGGATCTTCCAAATTTGGCACCTTATCTTTAGGTGTCTCTTCCATATGTGATGCAAATACTTGACACCCTTTTCCATAATATTTATTCAGTTGGAATACTGAAATTTCTCTGATGGTTACTACCCTAGGAATTCACTACACTCTCCTTAGGGTCCCTTCCTCATCCAAGCAAGTAAATGCCTTGTTATGATAGTCTAGGATAGCATGATGTTGGTCCAACCAATCCATCCCAATTAGAAAGTCATAGGAACCTAAAGGCAAGATGTTCAAATCTTCGCTAGTGGTCAGTCCATTCACGTCCATAAGACATGAGTTAACCATATCATTAACTTTTTTTTTGGTTCCGGTAGCTAGCTGCAAAAACCAAGATTTTACATTCTTTCTTCTTGGAAAATGCAAAATTTCCACCATCTTAGGATCTATATAACTATGAATATATCTCGAATCAATTAAAATAACATTGGTTTGGTTGTTGATCATACATTCCACTTCAATCATATGTGATTGATACTCTGATTGCTTGTTGTCCAGGGCTGCATAAATCCTTGGTACATTTTTGCCCATTTCCTCCATTGTTTTAGCTTGTTGTACATTGTGAACAGTCCTCACTTTTTCATCTCTGTGAGGACAATCTATGTACATATGATCTCCTTTACAACCCCAACATTGAATAGGTGGTTGCCTTGGCCTTTGACCCCTTTTCTCAATCATTCTGGGTTCTCTAGAAGTTGGTTGTCCCTAAGTATTATTTTTGAATAATGGTGGCTTAGTTCCTTTCTTCCTCTGATCCATCTTGATTTTATTTTATCTTCCCACACTTTTTGGAAAGTTGGCCTTTCTTTTTTATGATCAGATAGGAATTTAGATCACCTTATGGTATCCTCCAATGTCTTGGGATCATCATACTATATTTTTTCACTGATGAATGATGGAAATCCACTCAGATACCTCTGAATCTTAACTGTCTCATCCTTGATGAAAAAGACATACTTGAACAGTTCTAAAAACCTTCTCTCATATTCATCTATGGTCATACTCCCAAGCTTGAGTTCAAAGAAATATTTCATTTTCTTGTCATAGTATCTCTTAGTCAAGTATTTCTTCTCAAAATACTTCTTGAATTCCCTCCAAGTAACACTTTTCTCTTTAATGTGTTGCACCTGCACAAGCTGATCTAACCACATGGATGAATTTCCCTTGATTTGATCGATATAAATTCTACCTTCTTCATAAGAAGAATAATTATGTAATTGAAAATACTTTCTCATGCCCAACAACCATGTTTATTCATCTTCATCCTTCTTGTGATCACTATCAAATGTAGGAGGTTTGATTTTGTTCATTTCTCCTCGTAGCTCATCCACCCCAGACCCCTTATACTTCCTGACAGGCGATGGAATTGATATGCTATGTGATCTCTTATTGGAATGCCTCAGGGAGTGGTGGTGATGTTTGCTAACACTCCTTTCTCTTGTTTTCTCCTCAGGAGGCCTGTGACTTCCAGATTTGCTTGAGCCACTCTCCTTATCCAATTTCTTTTCTATTATGTTCAAGATATGAATTAACTTCATGTTGAAGTCATCTTGTTTCTCCTTGGCTCTCATAATCCTTTAATTATCATATTTATGGCTTGGACATCCTTCTGCAAATTCTTAATGGTCTTTACCATATTCATGTTTCCATCCCTTCCTTCTTCATGTCCATTGGAGTTTGTTCCTTCAATGCCCAAATGGACATCCATCCCTCTGATCTGATCTTCATGGATCTATGTCCCTTTTTCCTCTTCCATTACTATGGACTCTATGTTGATCTTGATCTAATCTAGTTGTTTTTAACTCTGCAAAATGTGCAGCCAACAAAACTTTGTCAAGCTAACTGTTTCAACAATTTCATAAAAAATATGAACCATTTTGGTTCAATAATACATCAAAATTATTTCTTCTGATTTCTTAGAACATTAAATGCCCAGATCAATTTTTTGGGTGGATATTTAGATTCCACTATACAACACCTTTCCAAAACCTACTCCCATGCTCAATTTCGAGTCTTGAGTATAACGTTATGGTTGTTTGCAAATTTCCCATTAATTTTTATGTTCACATTTCAACTTGGCACAACTTTGCGCTGTAATTATGCATTTTTTCACCTACCCCTTTGGATTTTTCATGGGAGATCCATTGGATTTATTCATATACATATTATGGACACTCTGTCCAAGTTTCACCTTTTTTTGGGTTCTGGGTTGCTAGTTACAACCTGCTGAGTTCTACGCCAATTTGTGTTTTTGGTCTGGAATGCTACAGGTACATTCTTTTCTATATTAAACATTTTTAACATGCCCAAAAATTTAATTCAGATTTGGAAATGTCTTCTATGGTTCAATATATTTCTATTGACTGCTCCTGTGCCTCAATCGGATTCTGGAGCAGAAAGTTATGGCTCTTTGAAGCTAGTTGGATCTTAAAATTTACCCTCCGTTGTTTGTGTTGTAACTTTCTCATAAAAGATTTGTTTGACGAACATTTTACACCATTAGAAAGCTCTCTCTGAGCTCTTATATTTGACCTACAAAGAAAAAGTGTGCCTTGGAGATGCACTACTTTTCATGGTTTTCGAGTACCTAAAAATGCTCTTAAGGGCCTAAAAAACGCACTGCAAAAAGATGATGTTCAAATGATATAAAACGTCGCAGAAAATCGTTGGTTTTTTGTTGTTGTTCACCCTCCAAATGAATTTGCGCACACAAATTTCAACTTGTACGCCCATATTTATCATGCACAACAACACCACAAGGTAAATCATGTTTCGCGCACCTATAACCAATGTGCGTCACTTCTCCGTTGCACCATTAACTTGCGTTCACTACTTTGTGTCATGTGCCAATATCCACCGTGCGTAGTTTTGGTTCTGGTACTAACACTCATTGCACACAATTTTTGTATCGTGCGCTTATATTCCACGCAAATTTCAATCTACATGCTACACCATGCCATAGTTTAGTACGCCCCCACCGCACACCAATACTCTGCGCACAACATTAACTAAACTGTCGCACGACAACATATACCCACATTGCGCACACACCAACCCAACTCCTATACGCTCTGCCAATACTGTGCACACCATGTGTTCCATTATTATGTTTGTGCACACCGCATGCACCTTATTATGCGTATGCATACTGCGCAATTCTAAATTTATCGTGCTCACCCACACACCAACATTTTTCCACGCGACGCCAAAATTTTGCGCGCGCACTCGCACACCAACATTTTTTCGCGCGGTGCCAAAATTTAGTGCGTACACCCGCACACTAAAATTTTTTGCATAGTTCCCAATTTTTACATATCCCAAGCTTTTTACTACGTAACATGCATTTTTTGTGCGCCCACCTGCGCACATTCATTTTTATGCGCATCAATTCCTCGTGAATTCCACTGTAGAAATTGGGGCTTTTACTTAACTTTTTCCCAATTTCTACCATAGACATTTGCCAACTTATGAAATTTTCTCAACTTCACCATGATAACACCAATTCAACCTACATAACAAAAAATCGTTGTGGGTTGACATTTTTGGAACAAATTTCCCCAAAATCAATTCATGAATTGAGAGTTTTATTTACTAATCTCGCTCCATCTGTCATCGCTTCACTGTAACTTCAAATTCGACCAATTCCAGGTCTGAATTTGCTGGAACAGATATCAAACCATTAATATGTCATCACTTGGCCTAATTTCTCCATTTCCTCGTGAATTTAACAACATAAATTGGGGATTTTCCTAAATCTGTGTCGTTGCTTCTAAAATTTACCATGGACACTCTACAGCTCAAAATTTGGCCACTTTGAAATAATTCCTCTGTGAATTTTTGCTTCAACTCAGCTTGTTCGACCCATCTAGGCTCAGTGTTGAAGACTGAAGCTCTGATACCATATTGTAACATCCTTGGCCACCCAGGTCGGGCCATGATACATGAGAGAATGATTTCACTCTCTCTGCGAGACATACTATAACATACCCAACATCCAACTGAGTTATGCCACATAAATTTTTCGAACTTCATGCAATTAAAATATACACACACAGAACTCTTGCGGATATATATATATATATATATATATATAACATAAACAAACAAATACATTTGTAAATGCACGGATTCACACTGAAATAACAGTAAACATATGCATGCAACATATACAGGAAATACCCATAAATATATAGACAGTTATAACCACACATAGGATAAACCCATAAAAATAAACACGTAAATAATAATGCAGCATGTAAATTTATCATACAGTTGTCACTTATATTGGTAAGAATATCTGTAACAATCCTAGTTAAATAGTTGCATAGGGTTTATTAAGTATAATTAATTAGATAATTAACTGTCCTAATATGGTTTTAGTTAAACAATGATTAGTTATTGATAATATTAATTATTTATTTATTTATTAATTAATTTTTTATAACTCTTGATTGATTGATTAATTAACTTATTAAAGATTAGGGTAATGAATTAAGAGATTAATAAATTTAAAATTATTTTATAAGACTTTACGTATACAGGGGGGAATGAAGCATTAAGTGGAGGGATAAGGTAATAAAGGGAGGGATAGGGTAACAAATGGAGGGATAAGATGGGTGGCATTAATGGAAGGTAGGGAGTCGGTGAATGAGGGGGATATATGATTGGGCAGAGGCTTATGGGAGGGGGATTATGAAAAATTGGGGGGAGGTCTGTGTTTCTGTTGTTGGATATTTTCTGGTTTGGGAGTTTTGTTTTTGGAGGTTGGTTGTACTATTGCAGGGGGCACCCAGTTGCTGGGAGTTTTGGGCTCGGGGGCCAGGATTCCTTACGGTATCCTGGAGCTAGGGAGCCAGATAGGCTGCTCCTAGATGGTTGGGTGGTTAGTCGGTTTTGGGTAGAGTTTGGTCAAGCAACAGGCTGGGCAAAGAAGCAGGGAGGACAACCAGATAAGAGGGAATTTAGCATCAGGCAAAGGTATTTTTATTTCTGAATTTGCTGAGTTATGTGATGATTATGTAATTTATTTCATGCTGTGGATAAATTTAATTTTCTGTTGAATATTATATGCTTATACGATGATTAATGAATTACTTATGCATTAAAAGAAATTTATGTTTAATTGTATGAATTTTATTAGGCTTACTTAAATTTAGGTTCTTACACATGGTATCAATGATTAATGAATTACTTATGCATTAAAATAAATTTATGTTTAATTGTATGAATTTTATTAGGCTTACTTAAATTTAGGTTCTTACACATGGTATCAGAGTGGTAGTTTAAAATCTGGGGCCACGGGCCTACCTACCCACCCATCCTCTTGACGGAAAGCTATGGTATGTATCCTGTAAACAACCCTGAAAACCTGCAACTTGAAACCCTTTAATTACAACCCTGGAAACCCTTAATTTAGAGCTTTTAAAGGCCAGGAATAATGCAAAAATAATGCAAAAAAAAAAAGGACACCTAAAACCCTAGAGAATGGCAAACAGGAACAGATTGAAAAATGGGGCTAAAAGGTTAAGAACATTTATTTCAAAGCCGACCTTCACTATC
Source organism: Picea engelmannii (assembly GCA_009831015.1). Taxonomy (NCBI): domain Eukaryota; kingdom Viridiplantae; phylum Streptophyta; class Pinopsida; order Pinales; family Pinaceae; genus Picea; species Picea engelmannii. The sequence goes on along the minus strand of ML782878.1, from coordinate 344,721 downwards.
AAAAAATCAATAATGAACCTATGCCCCATCCCTGTGATGCCATTAGCTAAAACAAGCTCAGTAAATGCATGCATGTCAAACCAGATACTAATCTAGTAATCAAGAAGGAAAACTCTAAATATTCCTCCCTTAATAAATCTCTAATGATACCTCGTATGATAGTATATCCTTCCAAATAGCTACGATAAAAATCAAACCAACATCCTTCCCAATGATAGAAAGGAGGTGAGACAGCTTCATAATTGCCCCCTTAATAGTTCTCTAATGATACCTTGTATGCTAGTATATCCTTCCAAACAACTACGATACAAATAACCAACATCCTTCCTAATGATAGAAAGGAGGTGAGCCAGCTTCATAATTGCCCAAAAGATCCTCACTGTACTTTCTTTTAGAGCTATTGCCAGCCAAATGCCTTTCAAAACCTATTCTCAACCAACCACCTTACGTTATCATAAACAAGAAACAAGAAACAAAAAACTAAATGGAAATTAGGAACATAAAATTGATGATAATTACGCTAACATAATGTCGAGGGAGTTGTGGGAAGAATAACCAGAACAAGAATGGAACTAGGAAAACATATCCTCGTAATGATTCTGGTAACATTGCCAAGCACCTTTCTACCAACGTATCAAGTGAAAGAAAACTAGGTAGGTTTAAACCAAGAAACTCATAACCCCAAGATCAAACCTTTCCTAGGTACCTCTCTTAATCTGTTAAAAAAAAAAAAGAACAAACCAATGACCCTAGCCATTTGAATGCCGAGACCTTGCTTGGGCAATATGTCCTACCCCCCAAAAAGCGACAGAAAGGTATTGCTTGCTTATGGGCAAGCACATCCTCAATATAGGCTTTGGTCTTGGCCACAGGATACCTTAAAATGGACCTGCAGGTCTGACCCTCGAGCCTTGCATACTGCAGAAAAAGAAAAAAAAAAGAAAGAGGAAAATTCAACTTATAGTCAATATAAGAGGCAGGCAAATATTGGAGAGAGCCAAGCGCACAAGCCAAGAATAAGAGCCAGTGAACTAGCAATGGTGGAAAGGCTAGGAAACCAGCGCACCTACACCAACACACAACACTTCACAATCCAATAAAAAAATACCAGTGTGAAACCATCGAAGGGATGAGCCCACAAAGGATGTAAAGTTTAGAATTTAAAAAGATAAAAAAAATTATTACAACAACAGTCTCATCACCTAAAATACAAATTAATCTCTTTAAAGTTCTAATGCAAATGAATACCTAAAAAATGAGAGTTTGAGAAATTCCTGTGTGCTTTTCTGCTTTATATTCCTCGTAGAAAGTATCAATGACGACAATATAAGCTCTAAAACTTCCAGGGAGCCCACTCATATGATGGAATCAATATTCAATTGAAATAAATTTCTCTGTCATGATGCAGATATTGGTAATACAGTACATACTTAGATCAACATTTCTAGTTAGTTTGAAGATTCAAAATTCCTCACTAGTATACCCATTTTTTCAAGTAACATAAGCTATTATCAAGGTTACATGATTTATGGGTGTGTATTGGAATCGCCAGAAGTATTAGGTACTAGTGTGGAAGTTGTCCTAAATTTAGGATTCATGGTTGAGACAATAATAGATATGCATTTTTTTATAAAAATACATATATTTCTAAGTAATATATATGCAAAGTTAGGAAGGGCAAAAAATTTAGAAACAGTGAATATAAAATTAGCAAAAAATAAAAAAACAACAAATAAAAAATGTTGGGGCTCAAAGGCCAAGTTCCAAGCTTCTAGTACCCAAGCTAGCACCTGCACATGTAATCATGAGTTAGCAACAAAGTCACCAAAGCCCAACGTTAAGCGCCAAGCCTGTTAATGTTTATGCCATTATTATAGTTCTTTGCATTTCAATAGATAAGAGCATCATAAGAACAAGATCACTGAGAAATACACATTCACAAGAGACACAACATTTATCCTGGGAAATCCTCTAGGGGAAGAAATCCCAGCAAAAACTTCCTTATCATAAATAGCTTATATAATGTTCAAGAGATAACTCAACCAATACAGATAGTACTCCCCAAGAGATGCGCCACTCTTATTCTCCTCTCTCTAACTAGTAATTGCATCTTGCCTCATAAGATAATGAGCAAGTGAGTTGTGTGTTTAAATTGAGGTGCTATCCTTCTATATATACAAGACTGGCATGTGTGAAAGGGTTTCACTGGCAGGGCCGACCTCCCACTTTGGGTGGGTAAACCCACCTTTAATTAATTCGGGGTCTTCAATAATAAATGCTGGGGATGACTTCTTATTCTTCCTATTACAATTTTTCGATGACCAATCTGCAAAAGGGGATTTGGTCCTAATACAATTATCGACATGATTAATCCACAATGGGGATTAATCCTAATAATAAAATAACAATAAAAATAAGAATGCTCTTCACAGTTACATTATTTCAACACTCCCCCTTAACAAGAAGGGTATTCTTCATCAGCATCAGGTGAGAGAGGTCTACATCATCAGTGGCATCAGGAGGACAGTATCGTCAATATCATATTGAAACATTGGCTAGCATATTTACGAGTCATCGGAAGTTTTCTTCATCGACAAAATCATCATTCTCGAAAGAATGCTATCATCATCTGCATCAAATATGTATCAGTAAAAAATGATACCTCATCACAGCACTAGGCTGGCAGTACTACACTGGCTCAATGTCACAGCTATTAAGATGGTAGCTCAGTGTCAATCACATCTTGCTTTACATCTAACAACTAGGTCAAAAGCAAGGAATATCATCATCTCGCTTTACGTCTAACAACTAGGTCAGAAGCGAGGAATCACAACGTCATGATTTACATCTAACAGTGAGGTCAAAAACATGACTCATCTTGCTTTACGTCTAACAACGAGGTCATAAGAAAGGAACACATCATCATCTCACTTTACGTCTAACAACTAGGTCAGAAGCGAGGAATCATCTTGCTTTATGTCTAACAACTAGGTCAGAAGTAAGGAATCCACAACATCATGCTTTATGTCTAACAGCGAGGTCAGAAGTAATGACTCATATTGCTTTATGTCTAGCAGTGAGGTCAGAATCAAGGAACACATAGCGTCATGCTTTACATCTAACAATGAGGTCAGAAGCAATGACTCATCTTGCTTTATGTCTAACAATGAGGTCAGAAGCAAGGATCACACAGTGTCCTGCTTTACGTCTAACGGTGAGGTCAGAAGAAATGACTCATTGCTTTACATCTAACAGCGAGGTCAGAAGCAAGGAAAATATATATACTCCCCCTTTTAGGGAGGGTCCTTTCGGACTATACCAAGCTTATCTCGAAAGTGTTCAAACTTTACATGAGATAGAGGCTTAGTCAACATGACAACAACATGTTCATCGGTGCTAATGTACTGGAGCTTCAAGGCTCCTCTCTGTACCATGTCGCGGATGAAATGATAGCGGATATCTATGTGCTTCGACCTGTCGTGGAATACAGGATTCTCTGTCATCTTTATGCAGCTCTAGTTGTCACATAGAATCATGGTTGCTCTCATCTCCAAGTCAAATAGGCCTGTCAGCAACTTTCGAAGACATATAGCTTCGTAGCTAGCAGAACATGCGGCGATGTACTCTGCTTCCACTGTGCTGAGAGAAATACTGGATTTCTTCCTACTCTACCACGAGATCATGGCTAATACCAAACTAAAACAACATCTGGAAGTGCTTTTTCTGTCTGCAATGCTTCCTGCCCAATCTGCATCAGTATATCCACTCAATGTGAAGTCATGATCTCCATCATAGATGAGACCATAATCCATTGTACCTTTAAGGTACCTCATCACATGTTTTGTAGCCACTAGGTGAACACGTCTGAGCTCTACCAGAAACTGAATCAAGGTGTTCACTTCAAAATAGATGTCTGGTCTGGTGTTCATCAAGTACATCATCGATCCAATAATCTGTCTATACAGTGTGGCATCTATCAAATCTAACGAAGTATCGACCAACAGCTTCAGCTTCGCTTCCATGGGAGTATTCATGGACTTGCATTCTAGCATGTCGAATCTCTTTAAGATTTCGACCGTGTACTTCCCTTGGTTAAGGAAGATTCTTTTTGGAATCTACCATACCTCAAGGCCTAAGAAGTAATGCATTAGACCAAGGTCTTTCATTTCAAATTCTGTGACAAGTCTCTTTTTACATTTAGCGATGAGCTTTTTTAAGAATAAGTCATCCACATACAATAGTAATATTATTGGTTCATTATCCATAATTTTGAAGTAGAGATTTGAGTCTGCTTTACTCTTGGTAAAGCCTAAGCTCGTCAAGAAACTATCTATACGGCCATACCAAGCTCTTGGAGCTTGCTTCAATCCGTATAAGGCTTTCTTCAATCGAAAGACATGAGACTTCCTATCTTCAACCTCAAATACTTGGGGTTTATCTATATACACTTCCTCTTCGATAACACCATTCAGGAAAGTTGTCTTCACGTCCATCTGGTGCAACTTCCATTTCATCTTGGCAGCAAGAGCTATAATGGTTCTGATCAAAGTGTATCTAGCCACAGGAGAGAATGTCTCTTCATAGTCAATACCTTCCTTCTAGGAAAAGCCACGAGCGACAAATATTGCTTTATATTTCTCAATACTTCCATCAGTAGCATGTTTTATTTTGAAGAGCCATTTTGATGATACCACATCCTTACTTTTTGGTCTGGGAAATATTTCCCATACATCATTATTTATTATGGATTGGTATTCCTCTGTCATGGCATCTGCCCATTCCTTCTTTTGAATGGCCTCTTCAAAGCATGTAGGTTCTTCATGAAGTAGATTGCACATCAAAGCCGTGTAACTGGAGAATGGCTTTGGTCTTTTCACCTG
>ML782878.1:267169-322950 GCA_009831015.1 Picea engelmannii | reverse complement strand
ACAGCTGAGCACGGTATACGATACACGATGACAGCAACAACAATAACCAGTACGCATGTTTACGGCAGGTATTGCGCATGCGAAGTGGAGGAGCATTAACCCGCACGGAGGAGCATTAACCCGCATGTCAGGACCCCGCCGTCAGCTCGGCAATAACACCTTCATTTCAATAGCCAATGGGAGGTTGCCAAAAAGATTTTAAAATAATTGAAATAAATAAATTAAATCAATTGTTAAAGTATGACATTATAAACGTATACAATTTTTTTAGTCAAAGGCTAAATTAATACAATGTCAACGCGAACTCATCGCTATATACCTGGCCTTCGGCAGGTATAATAATAATAAATGTGGCAGAATATTAATGTGTTGATAAGATTTTTGTGAGCATGCATGATCTCTACAATAATCACAGATTGTTTTGTGAGCATGCATGATCTCTACAGTGATCAATTTAAGATGGTTGTCAAGCTGTAGGTTGATCTCATAATTAGAACCAGGTTTAATTACTGGGACAATTTTGGCAACTTGAGTTATGAATTTGCTTAGGGATAATCTTATATTTTATGTTCTAAATGATTGTCATTTTTAATGGTATGTAGTTTAGTTGAAGTTATTATAAGTTAAAGCTTGTAAGTATTCAAAATATATTTTATTCAATCATATTTTAGTTTATTTGGGAAACACAATTTATTTAAATTGTTTATAATTTTTTTGGCATTGTAAAAGAGAAAAAAAATAGTGAATTAAATTTACTTTTCCAAATTAAAATTATTAAAATTTATCATAAATTTGATTCAATCCATTTTATGAATCTTTAAAGCAGCAACAACAAATGTTGTAAAAAGGTAGAGGTTAAAGGATATTAAAATATATATATTCTTTGTTTTGGGCACTCGAATGTATTTAAAAGGAAAATATAAAATATATGAATTCTCTTTTCCAAATTGAAGTGAAGTGTTGAAATTTATTATAAATTTGATTTTCAATCCATGGTATATGAATCTTTAAAACAGCCTCTACAAAAAAACATATGATAAAGGATATTCAATAAGGATTATTTGTCTCCTTATTATCCAATGCCTTAGGGGTTGGTGACATCAATATTTTTTTGTTATCAAGTAGATCCATTACAATGCCATAGGATTAAGGGTATTTAATTTTTTTTTTGTTTATTTAATTCTTTAATATTTAAAAGGTTGTTGACATATTAAGCAATTTTTTTTTTTTTGTTTTTCACTACCAATTAGATCCATCAAAATGGGGTATTTAATTTTTTTTTTTGTTTATTTAATTCTTTAATATTTAAAAGGTTGTTGACATATTAAGCAATTTTTTTTTTTGTTTTTCACTACCAATTAGATCCATCAAAATGGTTTGTTGGAAAAAGTGGATTTGAATACCATTCAAAAATGTTGGTCTTAATAGCGAACCTAGATCCATCACAATGGTTTGTTGGAAAAAGTGAATTTGAATACCATTCAAAAATGACGGTCTCAATTTGTTTACCAAACCATATAACCAATGTTCAAATCCTTCTTTTTACAATAAAAAATTAACTTAAATAAAATAATTTAACACAATTCAAAGTTATGGTACCAAGATCATTAAAAAAAAAATCATTAATGAATATTGATTTTATATATTTTCCCAAATTCCATCCTAAATGAGGCATTATGAATAGACCTTAAAACTCTCATTCCAATAAAAGAAATTGTAGTGTATGTTCATAAATAGAAAAGACACAAAATTTAAATATTAATTTTCTCTAAGGGTATTCATTCTCAAACCAGAAGAGACGAGTCTTCACAAACCACTAAAACAACATTAAATGCCAATCAATATAATGAAAATAAAATATTAAACCAACTGAGTATTCATTCACAAACCATAAGAGAAGCTGGTTCCTTCAAACCAGTCAAAAAACATCAAATACCAATCAATACAATTAAAAAGGAAGACTATAGTAATTGGGTATTCATTCCCAAACTAGAATAAAAATACAACTCCTCGGTGCATTGAAATATCACTAAAATAGCAATTAACAAAATAAAAACATAATATTTTATATCAACAAAAACCTAAAATTTAGTATTCAGTCTTTTTTCTCTATTCATTTTGAAACTAAATAAAAAAACAAGGGCTAATAGAAAGAACTTGGATGAATCCTAAGGCATTGGTTTTACACCTAGTGAGTTTTGAGGCAAATATCATTCCAATTAGGCAAATAGTGCTAGTTAACACACACTGTACATTCACATGCATCAATACAAACATCCAATTCCAAGAAGTGAGACCCCACACACTGTAACACAAGTATTTGGAGTTGGGTTGTTTGAAAAATATCCAACTTTGTTCAACATACATTTTGAAGTGCACACGTTCTTGCAAGCAAAGACATCATTCGTGAATCAAGATATTTTTAGGTCCTTCTTTCAACTACTCTTATTTTATCTTCCACTACCTACCTCTTATCCCCTATAGGTTCTCATAACTCATGAATCATGAATTATCCCGAGTCCCAATTATCCCGACTCTCGACTCCCAATTCACAGACCATAGTAAATATGGTATTATGGATACATAGACTGGAGTCCACTATCCAAACTCCAGACTCTATAGTCCCTCATTGTGGATGAGTGACAATGGAAAATGTGTTGTACTCTGAGTGGCACATTTTGGAATGCATATATTTTTATATTAAATTTTTCACTACTCGCCTACCTACATTTGCGACGTCATGGGGATTATTTATTGGACAAAGAAAACAAAGGCTACCACCTGGGCCCTTTCCATTGCTTACCATTGGAAACCTTCTAATTTGGATTGGATGATCATATAATTTTTCACTCCTTAGTGCACTGAAATATCATTAAAATAGCAATCAACAGAATAAAAACATAAGATTTTATATCAACAAAAACCTAAAATCTAGTATTCAATCTTTCTTCTCTGTTCATTTTGAAACTAAATAAAAAAAGAAGGGATAATAGAAAGAACTTGGATGAATCCTAAGGCATTGGTTTTACACCTAGTGGGTCTTGAGGAAAATATCATTCCAATTAGGCATATAGCTCTAGTTGACACACATTGTGCATGCACATGCATCAATACAAGCATCCAATTCCAAGCAGTTAGACCCCACACATTGTAACACAAGTATTTGGAGTTGGGTCCTTTGAAAAATATCCAACTTTGTTCAACATACATTTTGAAGTGCACGCGTTCTTGCAGGCAAAGACATAATTCTTGAATCGAGATATTTTTAGGTCCTTCTTTCAACTACTCTTCTTTTATCTTCCACGACCTACCTCTTATCTCCTATAGATTGTCATAAAATATGAATCATGATTTATCTTGAGTCCCAATTATCTCGACTCTCGACTCCCGATTCACAGACCACGATAAATATGGTATTATGGATACACAAACTGGAGTCCACTATCCAAAATCCAGACTCTATAGTCCCTCATTGTGGGTGAGTGACAATGGAAAATGTGTTGTACTCTGAGTGGCCAATTTTGGAATGCATATATTTTTATATTAAATTTTTCAGTACTCGCCTACCTACATTTGCGACATCATGGGGATTCTTGATTGGACAGAGAAAACAGAGGCTACCACTTGGGCCCTTTTCATTGTTGACCATTGGAAACCTTCTAATTTGGATTGGATGATCATATAATTTTTCATCTATCTTGGTACTTTCAAGGTCAAAAAATTGGAGGAATTAGCTTGCATGACCATTTTAGTGGTAGGTCCTAGTTTGGAAATTTGGGGTCTAGAACCTTCTAGAGACATTTTGATGCATTAAATGAAATTTTTTAATGTTACAATGTTTGTAACTCATTCACATACCCTCGATAGTGTTCTACATTCTTATACCATTCCAACAGTGAAAAAATCCCCTCAATCAGAACTCGTATGTGAAAGTTATGCCTCTCATAAGTTGACCTACCTTGTTGACCACCATGGTATGAGTGGTTGCCATGTTATCCCCCATTACTCAAACGTGCGGGGCTAGCCAATCATGGACTTTCTAAAATATTCTAGAAGTTCTAAAACTTATCACTAATTGAGGTTTGAGGAAGTCAAAACCCTAACCCTAGATGACTATTGGACTATGTTAAATATTGGGTTGTTAGGAGTAGAAGGGGTTCCTTTCTTTGGTATTTTAGTTGTTCCATAGTTGAGAAAATCATCCAAGGAGTGGTATTTTGAGAGCATAACAAAGGAGGTAGGAGATTCTATAGAAATCGTTCAAGCCATAGTGTCAAAGGAAACTCCATAATGAGTGCCTTTTTCTTTGAACTTTATTTCCATAGTTAAATAAAAGAGAGCAGAGCATAGACCTCACCTTCTACCTGGGTTTTCTCATGTATTGGGTTTCCCATGATACATCTTGTGTTCAATAGTGTGGGTGGTGTGTATATATTTTCCCGTTCTTTCATTTTCCTATTTAATTGTTTGCATAAATCTGAGCAATAAGCTAGTAATAACTAATGTGGGATCTAAGAAAATAAATTGTATAATCTAATATTTCATAATAGTTTAAGATTTTTTTGAGGAACTATTCTAGTAGAATATCCACGATAGTTTACAAATCACCTTCAAATCCACACAAGACATTGATCGCTCTTTCTCTGAAATGTGAAACCCTCATTTCTCTATACATGGGCCCTTATGCCCTCACCTTAATCGTCTCCTTTGTAGATATGGCCAACTTCCAAGTGCTAAGGAATTTCTCAACAATATTGTTCACCTTTTCTTCGATATACCTCAATCCATGACTGATAAGTATTTGTCATATATTTTTTCTAACGTTGGTTATGGTATGTATGGAGCTAGAGTAAAGGGTGGTGGCCCTAGTGGGTGGATTTGTACACGAGGAGTTATTTATCATTAACCACCACTCGTTCTTTCTCCTTAATATATTCCCTATTCCAAGTGAAGAATAAACATATGTCGAGTCTAGCCAGATCGAGATGGATCATAGATGGTACGTAATATTTTGGAGCCTCCAACACATATCTGGAATATAATGACGTTTTATAAAATTTATTTCCCATCATAAATGTGTTCAGTGAACTTTTATTCACGTTCTAAGAGACAGTAAGATGGAAAGTTTTGTCATATTTGACAGGTATGCTTCCTGTCAAAATACAATATGGCGGGGGCGACAACCACCGTAGAAGATAAGACCTGAAGTATACTTTCATGAATAAGGTGTAGACCGGGAAAAATGTAACCATAACAAATGACCAGTTCACCTCCATATAGAATAGTGCACTGCCAAGTGTAGTGCAGAAGGAGTTGGTTCTTTTGTTAGATTCGTAACTTAATTATGCAGGAGGTATGTTTGCAAATAGTGTGATTGCAATGATGGAATAGATCCAAGGACCAGGAAAATAGGGTGAAATGGACGAATTGGAAGTTATTATTTTTAAATTATTCTAAAACACTAACACATATGGAAAATAAATTATTTAACACAAGGAATAATGAATTCCATCAACATCTCTACACCAATAAAAAAAATCATCTATAAAATTATAAAAATCTAAAAATAATTTGTCTAAAAACAACAAAATAATATCAACATCTCTAAAGCCAATAAAAAATTCCATAAACAAAATAAAATAAAAATTAAAAATTAAAAAAACATCAAATTGAGTCCTGAGGAAAACACCATTCCAATTAGGCAAATGGTGGTAGTTGACACACATTGTGTGTGCACATGCATCAATACAAACATCCAATTCTAAGTAGTGAGACCCCACACATTAAAACACGAGTATTTGGAGTTGGGCTTTTTGGAAAATATCCAACTTTGTTCAACATATGTTTTGAAGTGCATACGTATTCCAGGAAAAGACATCATTCGTGAATCAGGCTCTTTCTAGGTCCTTATTTTAGTCTCTCTTCTTTTCTCTTCCATGACCCACCGCTTATCCCTATAGGTTGTCATGACTCATGAATCACGAATCATGAGTTCCAATTATCCCAACTTTTGACTCTCGGTTCACAAACTGTGGTGAATATAGTATTATGGATACACAGACTCAAGTCCATTGTCCAAACTCCAGAATCAAGAGTCCCTTACTATAGGTGACTAACAAACTATAGGTGACTAACAATGGAAAATGTGTTGTACTTAGAGTGGCCAATTATGGAATGTGTAGAGTTTTAATTTGAATTTTCCACTACTCTCCTACTTGCATTCGCAACATCATGGGTATTCTTGATTGGACGGAGAAAATGTAGGCTACCACTTGGGTCGTTTCCATTTCCGACCATTGGAAATATTCTAATTTGGATTGGATCATCATATAATTTATCATCTATCTTAGTACTTTAGGGGTGGAAAAAATTGGAGGAATCATCTTATGAGACCATTTTAGTGGTAGGTCCTAGTTTGGAAAATTGGGGTATGAAACCTTCCAGAAACATTTTGAGGCATTAAATGACATTTTTTGGGGTTATGTTAGCGCATAAATTTGTCAAAACTTTAAAGGTTGGTAATTTCTACCCAAGTCTGTATCTTTGTCTACCCCTCCCCCCTTTTGCAGACTTGATCATATTTTTTCCCTCTGGACTTGTAGCTTGCCTTCTATTTGCCTTCATCCTTCGATCGACCTGTTTTCCTTGTCAGCCTGTCTAAGAAGTATCGACCCTCAACATTCCTATTTTCCCTTTGACTGATCATTCCTCTTTTCATCTCTACCTCTGATCTTTTGTTTTCTTGAGCCCTCAACCAGTCATTCAAGTAAGCCAAACAGGCCGCATTCGTGATAATCAGGTGCAACACTTGAAGCATTCTGATATGGACTCAAATCAAGCGAGAGATCAAGATCCATTTTCAACGGCGGAGATCCATTAGATAGATCAGATTGATGACCATCTGGTGATCAGGATCATATAGTTACACCAGGTTTAGCATCGAACAAAGGTCCAAAGTCGTGAGGTTGATCTTAGCCATTGGTACCAGAGGGACACGTGGCATAGGACCAACATTTTGTTGACTCACAGGATGGAGCAGTCAAATGGCCGAGTCATGAGGACTCGCTAAACGTGAAGTCGTGAAACCATCTGGGTCGTCCATTCTAGAGAGACACATGGCGCAGGATCCGAACTGCATAGAAAGTCTTTCGAGAAGGCTAAGGTAAGAAGTGTCGATGGCCCGAGGTCCCGAAACGCCAAAATAATCTAGGTCATTCATTTCAAACGGACACATGTCATCCGATCCAAGGGATCACAATTTCGCGACTCATATTTTTTAGCACGGAGCACATCATGATTTCACAAAACGAGAAATTGTGACGCGCCTAAGAGTTTGGCCCACGATCACACCCCAGGGTCGTATGGAAAGTGAGGCCAAATGGAAAGAAGGAACCTGTCGAAGCAGTGCACGGCTGAGGTTTTTCGCGAAGATGATCATGGCCATTAGATTCGAGGAAAATCAAATCGTAGATCCAAATGGGCCATTTTGTAGGAGAAAGCATCGAGATTTTTGAAATCAAGGTTAGTGAAATCTCTCGAAATAGGAAATCCCTAGTTTTCGTATGGATGAGCACGAGGTCATGGCCCGTGATCGCATGGGGCAAAGGAAAAGGAGTTACACAAAGAACCAAAGTGCCCGAGTTGGTCACATAGAAAGATCTGCGTAGCCTTGAGGCGCCATAATTGACTCAAAGGAGTTGCGAGCTCGCCTAGAGCACTCATGGGTGTTAGGATTCATCCTGATCCCAATGAAGGTAGTTAATGAAGAGGGGTAGGTTAGTTGAAACCTCGTTTCATCACATAAATGGAAAGTATGGAAAATTTGGCCGTGGAGGGAAGATTGTTAGCCAGAAGTCCCCTTGTCATGAATTTTCCTATGAAGCCCATACCGATCAGATCTTGCATCTAATAGAAGAGTGCAAGTGAAACCTGACAAAAGAAGGTGCAGACGCTAAGCCTTGAATGCATGACCAGAGTGTGTTTCTGTAGGAAGAAAGTTGTTGTGAGTATTTATACTCAGTTTTTATATTTTGTAATGGTCGATGGTTGAGCTAGGCTGACGTATTGTAAAGTTTTAGTGAAGCCTTTGGTTTCTGGTTATGCATATGAATTTGAGACTTCTTGTTTAATGTAAGTCATCTTCCTTTCGTCTCTCTGTAACAGCTGTGTTAGAATGCTCGGGCATGGATGATCCAGTCGAGGGTGGTTATGTTGTTGTGTTGTAGGTTTGATCATAGTGACATTGCAACTAGTTTTAATCAGTTTCCTGTGTTTTCTTTTTCCTCTGATAATGAGATCTCGGCATGGATGATCGAGTCGGGTTTCCGTGATTGTATTGTAATGTATGTTTGATTGCAGTACTGTTATAGCGTTTTCAGTTTCTTGAAGTCGTGAATTCAAGAGGATCTTGTATTGGAAAGTTTTCCTCCTTAGGCTGCTGGAAGAGCGGATGTCCATAGCAGACCTCTTCACTCTCCTCAATTTCTTCCCCCTAATCACCACTATACCAACTTATGACTTAATTTAGACCAAGACCTCACCTGCTTGTGCTTTCTGATCCAGTTTTATGAGTTAGAATGATACCATCTTGAGTTTGTGTCCATTAGACCACCTTTATATTGATTTTTTATGACATACAAACAGATGGGTATTAGGATTACCTCTGTCGCAATCCAGGGGCAACTTATGGTGCTAACATTTCTTCAAATTTACCATGTTTTCCGTTGTTTTATCTGGGAGCATCCCATTTGAGTACTAGATCTCCTGGTAGGAAATCCTCTTGACTATTTTTCCTGTCAAAGGCCTGCTTGATTTTATGTTGACTATCATGTGCTCTGTCCATCACCTTCTCTCTAGTCTGCCACACTTCTACCAATTGATGTATCCTCCTAATCATGTCATCAAGCTCTTTGTGGCAGTCTTGGAAGAATTTCACCACAGGTAGGGCGAGCTAAGAAGGAAAAACTACTTTAGTCCCATACACAAGTTTGAAAGGAGAGATGCCTAGGGACCTCTTTGTTATCACTCTATTATCCCACAAAGAAAATTTGAGCTTCGAATCCCATTCTTTCTTGTTGTCCGCCAACATTCTTTTGATAATATTTATAAGGATTTTGTTAGAGGACTATGATAATCCATTTCCTTGGGGATAGTAGGGGGTAGAGTGAATTAATTTGATCTTGAATTGTTCACAAAATTGGATCAATGGCTTGGCCTTGAAAGACGCAGCATTGTCAGTGATAATACTTCTTGGACAACCAAATATTGCTATAATATCTTCCAGAAAACCAATGATCACCTTATGAGAAGCACTCCTTGTGGGAATAACTTTTATCCACTTACTAAAATAGTCTATGGCAGTTAGGATCCATCTATTTTGACCGCTTGATGTAGGGTGAATTTCCACAATAAAGTCTAGACCCCATTGCTGGAAGGGTGTTGAGGCCACCATGGGCTTTAATAGCAGAGAATTGAGCTGCTACTTCCCATAGAATATCTGACATTTGATGCAAGCCCTAATTTTTGCACAGACATCAGTGAAGAGAGTAGGCCAATAGTAACCAACCCTGAGAATTTTGTAGGCAGTAGTTTTCCATAAGTGATGTCTCCCACAAAGGCTATCATGGAAATCAAATATAATTTTATGGGCCTCTTGTGGGTCCAAACATCTCATAAGCACTCCTAGAGGGTCTTTCCAATATAGAACCTGGTCTATAAGGAAATACCTAATTTCTTTGAGCTTTAAATATCTTTCCTTACTTCTTTCCATACCATCTGGAGGTCGCCAATCTTGCAGAAAATATATAATGTCTTTATACCAAGAGAATTCTGGCAATGGAGGGTTATCCTGAGGGTTTTTATCAGGCACTTTAGCCTATTGACTCTCTGCGAAAGTGTTGATGAAGTTAACCTCCAAATATTTACAATTAGATTCAAACAACATCTTGGCTAAACCTTGGCCTTTAATTAGTTTGGTGAGTTTTATTTCTAGATCAAATTCAAGGATTTTGGCAATCCACTTGCTCCTTCTCCCGTCTATGTCAAGCTGGATGAGAATGTCCTTCACAGAAGATGAAGGAACATGTGAAATGATTTTCGAATGAAAAACATAGGCTTTGAAGGCTTTGAGAGATTTCACCAACGAATAGGTCTTTTTCTCCATGATGTCATATCTGATCTCTGCATCTCTTAATGCTCTGCTAAAAAATGAAATAGATTGTTCCAACCCTGCGTAATTCTTTTGTAGTAAAATAGTTGCCACTGTGTCAAATGAAGAAAAAGAAAAAATTAGAAAATCCTTGGAGTAATCAGGACTGATAATCACAGGTGCTTTAGTCAGTGCCTTCTTAATTTGGTTGAAGGATTCTCTAGACTTAGCAGTCCATTTTACTTTGTTCCCCTTCCTGTGCATGGATGTGATATGTTTAACCAATTCAACAACGTTTGAAACAAACCTTCTTAGAAAATTATTTTTTCCCAAGAACGACTGGACTTATTTCTTAGATCAAGGAAGCGATAAGGCTTGAATAGCTTCTACTCTTCTTGAATCAATCCTGACCCCCTCAGTTGATACAATCTGTCCCAACAATTTTCCTTCTTGCATGGAAAATAAAGACTTCTTGGGATTTAGGGAGAGACCAAAACTTCTACATTTCGAGAAGACCTTTCTCAAATGTTGACAATGTTCTTTATCAGATTTGGAGAAGACTGTTATGTCATCTAGATAGATTACCACAAATTTATCTCTTTCTCCAATGAATGTGATGTCTATGGCTCATTGGAAGGTTTCTCCTGCATTCATCAATCGAAAGGGCATTTTGGCATACATGAATGTTCCCCAAGGAGTGGTGAAGGTTGTATTTTATCTGTCTTCAGGTAGGACAAAGATATTATTGTAGCCCAAAAAACCATCAATCATGGAAATCTTGGATCTACTTGTCACCCTCTACAATATATGTTCCATCTTTGGCAGCGGGTAATGGTCTTTCTTTGAGCTCGTGTTCAGGTTCCTAAAATCAAACGAAGTCTTATTTCCCCACTCTTCTTTCTCATCGTGACCAGGTTGGCCACCCACTCAGAATATCTCAAAGGGACAATGATTTGGGCATCCAACAACTTCTTTACCTCCCTTTCCATAATAGGCAAGAGCATAGGATTTATTTGTCTCAATTTCTGCCGAAATGGTTTGGCCTCTTCCTTCATTGGAATCTTATGCTCAATGAAACTGGTATCATATGTTCTGAGGTATTCATAGGTCCAGGCAAACACATCAGCAAATTCCTTTAATATCTTAGTATACTTGGCCCTCTGCTCCCTTGACAGACTGCTTGACAACTTGACGAATTTTGGATCCTTCTTTGTGCCAATATTGCATTCAACAACATCAACATCCTCAGTCAGCCTCTAAGCTTTCACTTCCACATCATTATTTTCAAATATCCTTTCCAAAGGGACTAGTCCCTTCGGAATTTGATTTCTCGGCAACTACACAATATGATGATTAGCTATTTTCTTTAAAAATACATTAGCGTGTGAGTTACTTTGAGAATCATAATCCTGGTCTATGTGTAATGCAAAAAAATCATCAACAACTTACATGAACCTCTTGATCTCAGGATCATCCTCAAATACCTTCAAATGCTTGACATTGTCAGGTATGGAGGGTCTGTGTCTTACTTCTATATCATATCTGAGCTTGGGTGGTAGAGGGACTCTGAAATTTCTTGCCGAAACATCCAAAGAGTCAGCCATGAAATTCTCTTATCTTGGAATAAATGAAATGTTGAAAGCCGAGAAAAAACTATCAATCGGATCCCACCCTTCATTTCTATATGATCTCAGTTGATGGTGTTTGTCCTTATAAATACTCTTGATCTATTGGACAATTAAATCAACATCCCCAAACACCAATATATCTTCAATTCCTATGTCCTTTGCAACCCTCAAACCCAAGACAAGATCTTCTTACTCTGCCACATTATTGGTAGTTTCGAGTTCTAACTTGTAGGACAAAGATATAGTTTCCTAAGTAGGGGAAACAAGGACTACTCCAACACCAACACTTTCTCTAGAAGAGGCTCCATCAAAGAACTTTTTCCACATAGAGGTAATCGAAGGAGAATCTCCACTGTGAGTAATGGACTTTTTGATCTCAAGAGGGACATCAAGGGCATCTGTGAGTTGCAATAGGCTGGATCCAAAATCAGTGTCAAGTGAAAATATATGATGGTTGGTGGGATCTACTTCATCGCTGAAAATGTAGGCCAACTGAGATTCTTTGTACAGTCTCCTATGCTCCCCCCCGAACACTGGAATGGTAGCATATGTGAGGTCCATCTGCAATGTTCCTCCAAGTCTTTTTATCCAAGATCTTGATAATAACGTGCCAAAATTGGGAGGAACATCAGCCACTACGATATCCATAACCACACTTTCCATGGGTAGTTGAAACAAGGTCACGCCCAGATCTTTGATGACCCCAAGACATTTCACTCTCCTTGAGTCAAACGAATATAAATCATGATAAGCTTTTGTGATTTCTAGTCCGAGTTCTTCCATGACAATTTTGGGCATGAGATTATGAGAGGCCCCTTAATCCATCAGACAATTATGTAGTACCTTTTCATGTATGTTTAGTGATGTGTATAATGGAGGGGATGAATCATCTCTATCTTCTACCATGGTACCTAGGATGATTATTGTCTTTTCATCTTGAAGATTTACTGAGTCTGTGGAATGGCAGGATGTCTCGGACTGCAACAACTTGGAGAGGTTTTTTTTGAAATCTCCATGCTTAATTATCTCTGATAGGGGCACGAAGATCTTGATATTTTGAATTTTATGCTCAAAACTAAAAGAGGAAAGGGGCTTTATAAATTCTCTCACTTCTGGGACAGGGTATTTTGGTATTGGTGAGGGGTTCTGAGCTTTCTTTTCTTTGTTTTTGTTTGTTGCATCTTTAGTAAGCTTCTCTTCTTTGGGAGATGGATCGAGGATGTTAGACTTCCCTTCTTTCTTTTTAGATTGCAGGTTGTATTTGTCGGGGCCACTATTTTCCTTCTCCCCCTTACTCAACTCATTTATTTAATTATTTATAAGGGACTCCTCATATGTAGATTGAGTTAAATGGGGAAAAGGGGAGGTGTCTCCAATACATTGAATTTCAGGTTCAAGCTCTTCTTCTTCCCTTTCCTCATTAGTAACAAGGTTATTTTGGATGGGGGTTTGAACTTTTTGATCATCCCTATCTCTAATTCAGGGATCTCTTGGAAGTATTTGAGGGGTATTTTTATTTGCTCTACTGAAGTTGCCTTTGTTATCAGTATTTGGGACATTCTTATAACCTTGCTTCCCTTCGAATTTCATCTTTTCTATTTCTTCAAACAGGGACTTCACCATCTTGGTGAATTCATCTACTTGAGGGTAAGATGCAAAAGAACTAGAGTTTGAAGCCTCATATCTCCCCCTTCCTCTATCTCTATCATCTTTATTTCTAAGTATGTCAATTGCTAACACGTTGGATTCTACTTCCAGGGTTGCATCTTGCATAAGAGACAAGGAGGTAGTTCTTCTTTATCTTAACAAGAGGCAGAAATCAAGGTCAAAATCACTAGCATAAGTGATTTTGGCAGAGGCTTATGCAGGATTTATCTCAGCAGGGATTTTATTGTACATTTTATTGAATCTTTTGGAGAAATTGGAGATAGATTCTCCTTCCTTTCTCTTTAGGGACCCAAACTCTATGATGTAATACATAAAATATTTTTTATCCCCCCACTGCCTTAAGAAAACATCATCTAAAGCTTCAATCCTAGCAATAGATCCAAGGGTCAATCCCCTAAACCATTTCCTAACCTCGCCGTCAAGGCTCTGGACAAAGACTCTCATCCAAACATCTTCATTTTCAATATTTAGATTGTCTACATAACTGTAGAAGTAAATAAGGTGTTCTTTAGCAATTATGTCTTCTTCTCCCGTGAAATTGGGTATATAATTTAGGTAATCTCCAATAGGTAGAGCATTCATCGGCTGAGGTAGGACTAAAGGGGCATATCTTGCAACCACTATGGCATCCATTCCATTTCTAGGAGGATTAGCACCTGCCATAGGGATTATATGTGGAGGATAACTAGGAGGGGAAGGGGTTCGAACAGGGGAGACTGGAACTGAACTTTCATGAGGAAAGGGAAACAATAGAGGATTTGAAGGAAAATCTACAATACTTAGGGGAACAAAGGTTTCCCTTCCTACAAAATCAATAACTTTAACAGGAGGAGGAGTAATAAAACCTGGAGTGGAAAAATATTTTGAGGTCTGAGGTCTAGACCAAGGTACAACTTCAGAGGAGATAGGAGTGACAAAGATTTCTCCTTCTGATCCACAAATAGGAGGAGAAAACTCAACAGGAACAGTCCCAAAATTTAAACTTAGGGAAACTCCAACAGACGATATAATAGGAAAACGAGAAGTAGATATTAGAGTTTCTACAAGAGGACAGAGAAAATAATCTGAAATACCTTGTTCAACAGAAGAAGTACCTTCTCGAGGGGCCTTTCCCTTTCTGACAATTTTCGTTGGGTTAGCTTCGGGTGTTTCTAAAGGAAGTTGTGGATTGGACCTCGTGTGTCTGCCTCTAGAAGCCACAATTGAAACAGTGGAGTCGCCAGTGGATTCACATCGATGTAGTCAACATAGTGGAGTCGCCAAGTGCATAGTTGTGATCATTGATGTACTAAGTTCTGATGCACCTTCAGAACTAGTAAATTTTTCGTTCAATCCTAGGGAAAATCTTCAATTTCATCCCCGACAATGGTGCCATAAATTTTAGCACCAAAATTCACCCCTGGATTGTGGTAGAGGTAAGCTTGATACCCATCAGTTTGTATGTCACAAAAAATCAATATAAAGGCGGTCTAATGGATGTAGACTCGGGATGGTATCGTTCTAACTAAGAAAATTAGATTGGAAAACACAAGCAGGTGAGGTCTTTGTCTAACTTCAGTCAGTAAGTTGGTATAGTGGTGAGTAGGGGGGAGAACTTGAGGAGACTAAAGAGGTCGTCTATGGACATCCAGTCTCCCAACAACCTGAGGAGGAAAAGTTTCAAATACAAGATCCTCTTGAATTCATGACTTCAAGAAACTAAAAATGCTATAACAGTACTACAATCAAACATAAATTACAATACAACCATGACAACCCGACTGGATCATCCATGCCCGAGCTCTCAGTATCGGAGGGAAAAGAGAACAGAAGAAATTGATTAAAATTAGTTGCAATGTCACTGTGATGAAACCTACAACACAAGAACATAACCACCCTCGATTGGATCATCCATGCCTGAGTGTTCTAACACATCTATTACAGAGAGACGAAAGGAAGTTGACTTACATTAAACAAGAAGTCTCAAATGCATATGCATAACCAAAAACTATAGGCTTCACTAAAAATTTACAATACAGGATCCTATCTCAACCATCGACCATTGTAAAATATAAAAACTAAGTATAAATACGCACAACAACTTTCTTCCTACAGAAACAAACTCTAGTCATGAATTCAAGTCTTGGCATCTGCACCTTCTTCTATCAGGCTGCACTTGCACTCTTTTGTTAGATGTAAGATTTGATTGGTATGGGCTTCACAGGAAAATTCATGACAAGGGGACTTTCGGCTGACAATCTTCCCTCCATGGCTGAATTTTCCATACTTTCCATTTATGTGAGGAAATGAGGTTTCAACTACCCTACCCATATTCATTAACTACCTTCATTGGGATCAGGACAAAGCCTGACACCCATCAATGCTCCAGGTGATCTCACAACTCCTTTGAGTCAATTCTTGCACCTCGAGGATGTGCGGATCTTTCTATGTGACAAACTCGGGCGCTTTGGTTCTTTGTGCATCTCCTTTTCCTTTGCCCCATGCGATCACAGGCCATGACCTCATGTGCATCCATATGAAAAATCTGGATTTCATATTTCAAGAGCTTTCACTCCCCTTGATTTCAAGAATCCCGATGCTCGCTCCTATGAAATGGCCCATTTGGATCAACGGTTGGATTTGACTAGAATCTAACAGCCATGATCATCTTCTCAAACAAACTCAACTACCCACTACTTTGACAAGCACTTGTTTCCATTTGGACTCACTTTCCATACGACCTTGGGCTATGATCGTGGGCCAAAATTTTAGGCACGTCACAATTTCATGTTTCACGAACTCATGATTTGCTCTGTGCTCAGAAATTCGAGTCGTGAAATCACAATTCCTTGGATCATATGACAGGCATCCCTTTGAAATGAATGGCCCAGATTATTTCGGCATTTCAGGACCTTGGGCCATCGACACTTCTTACCTCAGCCTTCCTGAAAGACTTTCTATGTGGTTCGGATCCTGCGCCACGTGCCGCTCTAGAATGGATGACCCAGATGGTTTCATGAATTCGTGTTTAGTGAGTCCTCATGACTCGACCCTTTGACTACTCCATCTTGCGAGTCAGCAAAACGATGATCCTGTGCCACATGTCCCTTCGATACCAATGACTAATATCAGCCTCGTGACTTCGAACCTTTGTTCGACGCTAAACCTGGTGTAACTGCATGATTCAGATCACCCTATGGTCATCGATCTGATTTATCTGATGGATCTCCACCATTGAAAACTGATCTTGCTCACTCTCTTGATTTGAGTCCATATCATCCTGCTTCAAGTGTTGTGTCTAGTTATCATGAATGCATCCTATTTGGCTTACTTGAATGACCAGCTGAGGGTACGGGAGAAAAAAAGATCAGAGGTAGAGTTGAAAAGAGGAATAATTGGCCAAAGGGAAAATAGAAATGTTGAGGATTGATACTTCTTAGACAGTCTGACAAGGAAAACAGGTCGATCGAAGGATGAAGGAAAACAAAAGGCAAGCTACAAGTCCAGAGGGAAAACTTACGATCAGGTCTGCAAAAAGGGGGAGGGGCAGGCATGGATACAAACTTGGGTATAAACCACCAACCTTTAAGTTTTTGACAAATTTATGTGCTAACAAGTTACAGTGTAAAAAAACCATGCACTCACCCTCGACAGTGTTCTACAATCTCAGACATTTCCAACAGTGAAAAAATCACCTCAATCGAAGCTTGTATGTGAAAGTTATGTCTCTCACAAGTGGGTCTACCTTGATGACCACCATGGTACGAGTGGGTGCCACGTCATCCCCCATTACTCAAACATTTGGGGATAGCCACGTGTGGACTTTCTAAAAGATTCTAGAACGTTAAAAAAGTATCAATAATTGCGGGTTGAGGAAGTCAAAACCCTAACCCTAGATGACTATCATGCTATGTTAAATATTGGGCTACTAGGAGGATAAGGGGTTCCATTATTTTGTATTGGGATTGTTCCATACTTGAGAAGATCATCCAAGGGATGGTATTTTGAGAGATCAATAGAGGAGGTAGGATATTATATAACAATTTTTTAGGCCACAGTGTCAAAGGAAACTCCATTGCGAGTGCCTCTTTCTTTGTACTTTCTTTCTCTAACTAAAGAAAAGAGAGAAGAGCATAGGCCTCACCTTATAGTTGAGTTTTCTCCCGTATTTAGTTTCCCAAGATACATATTGTGTTCAATTATTTTGGTGGTGTGTATATTTTTTTCCCATTCTTTCATTTTCTTATCTAGTTATTTTCATAAATCTGAGCAATAAGATAGTAATACCTAATCTGGGATCTAAGGAAATAAATTGTATAATCTTATATTTCATAATAGTTTAATATATGTTCTTACAAACTTTTCCAATGGAATATCCATGACAGTTTACATATCACCTTCACCTCTTGTTGGGAGAGCTTCCACACCAGGCCTTGGTATCTCTTTCTCTTAAATGTGAGAATCTCATGTCTCTCCGCATGGGATCTTATGCCCTCACATTAGTCATCTCCTCTATATATATGGCCAACTTCCAAGAACGGAAAGGAATTTTGATCTAGGTGGATATAAACGACCACCCACCTATTATTATTATGGAGCCATTGGTCATTATTATTATTATTATTATTATTCAGCTCCTAAACCTCCAGGGCCATTTTTTTTATCCAGAATTGCATCCAGGAGCCAGATGGGGCTCAGAAAGGCCTAAAAATCAAAGTGCTCAGAATCTCTTCAAAACGGATGTTTGCACAGGCCTAGACATTACAAAACCAACACAACTTGAACAGGCTTAAACATACATCGTATGCTCCATATATCGCGATCTATTCATTTTTCCAAACATGCAAAAATTTGATGACTGTACAGGTGACTGTACACGTCATACGGACATACAAATGATGTAGAAAGGGTACATGGATGCTGATGTGGAAGCGTATGGAGGTGACACATGGTAGCTGATCGTACAGTGACGTGGACCAATAAGAGTGTGGCACATGTCACCACTGCAAGGGTGACACGTGACACATTCTTACTGATGACGTGGAAGGGTCATACGAAACATGGTAGGTATAGTGGCAGGGCCATACAAAACGTGGTAGGTACAATGGTAGGTGACTAGGCTGACACCTCGATAGACAGGTGGACCAATGGGAAATTGACGCGTGGCAAGTTTTCAGTGAAGAACGTGGTGCCACTTGGCCCAGACATGGGATGCCATGTGGAAACCATTTATTGGTCATTGGTTATTATGTTTGGAAAAAAAAATTGGGTTCACCGGGTTCGAACCCATGACCTATTGGGGCACCAAGCTTTCGCATAGGCTAGGCTACTAGCCGACCTACCAGATGTTTCTTAACCTTTATTGGCGTAACATATATTTATGTTTGATTAAAGTTTCATTGGGGAGGAGCAAGGGCTAGGGCCTATTCCCAGCCCCGAAACATATCCATACGACCATAAGAGGCAAGCACTCTCCTTACCATGGCACGCGTGGATAACAGTTGGTGACTAGCCTCGATCCTATGGGAATAGCCATAAGACCCGGTTCTTTGCAGCTATACTATTAGTGTGTAGATAAAGGGGTTAGCCCCGGTCGGTTGGACTAGCCCACTAACCAAGGGGATTAACCATAGCCCAAAAACTAGGGGGATAAGGAATGGGGCGCGTGGATCACGTAGCCCATGGCCATATGGCCTGTAACGTGATCAAGAGTTGGATTTTTGGGGGCTGAAGACTAGGGGGCTAGTGCACCCGTTTAGGTGCTTGGCCACATGGAGCGTTACACATGACCAGGAGCCCTAGAAAAATGGGATGTGCCCCAAATATTTTCCCAGAAGTGGTTTTTTTAACCTTATCTTATGAATTTTAAATGGATTTTCAGCCCGATTGAGGGGATTTGATCAATTTTTGGAGGATCTTGGGCCCTTTTTGAGGCCAAATCTTGGGGGGAAGTTGGGAGATGGTTATAAACTTTAGGCCTATATAAACCAGGGCTTCTTGAAGCCATGGGAGGAGGTTTAGAGCAGGTTTATGTTGAAGATTTTCCGATCCAAAGCCATTTTTATGCAGGGAAGCTATTGAGGAGAGCACCTTTGCAGGCCATTTATGGAACCTCCAGTTGCCTAATTTCAATGTTGTTTGTTTTTTTGGGTTATTGAGATATGGTAGAACTAGAATAGTTCAATTTTTTAACCTCTTTTCCCTTCTATGATGTGCTTATAAATATTTGAACATAAATAAGAAAGCCTCACCCACTGAGACAAAGGCTCGAAGATGTATGTGAGATTGTCGAACTCCGTTATCATTTTGGTGTTGTATGGTTTGTTGATCCTCATGCTTTATTTCAGATCTATATATGTTTATGTATCTGTCATACTTCTTCCTCTTTCATTAGTTTCCTAAATGGTTAATTAACACATGCTAAATAACTCAACCATTGTTGTTTAAAAGATCTTTTCGGGTCAATTTTGAAGGACTAAATGATTTTTTTTAAGGATCGAGCACCTCAATAATGGATAAAATATCTAATTTATTCCCAAAAATGAATCTCCTTGACAATACCTTTCCACCGAGCTATCATGCTCCCCAAACAGAGATCATATTCCAAAGTTACGCCCTTGGGAAATTGATACACCAAACTACCCAAAATGGGGTCCGCAAAAATGTTGTCTTTTCATATTCCAGGGTTAGGGATTTGGATTTTATTTATGATAAAAAGGCCTTTGGAGCCTCATTTTAACATTCATATTCTTGTGAATGTGAGTATCCATCACATCTCTTCTCATAGATAAGTTTCCACCATTCTAGCGATGCATTCACTCTGTATTTCTCCAGTTTTGTACATTTCGCTCATTAATAGAAATTGTGTATTATTGTATATCTATGTTTATGGTTGCATCTCTGATATATTTCTATTATATTATTGAATATCTAAGATATCTCTGCACATTTCTTTATTATATTTCCCCTCTCATTTTGTGCCAAAACTAATCTAGATCAGTGGTATCATAGAAGGTTGGTCTTGATCGTTTTTCAATGCATGTCCTCGACGAGGTTTGAGTATAGAAAGTTGGGTCTCGAGCTTGTATCTCTTGAGTACAATCTCTCTCACACACCCAATAAACCCTCCATGGTAGAAGAAAATAAGAATGATTGAGCATAAAATTATATTAATCTATTCCTTGAGCAAGCTCTCACTCAACATAGGGATGAAATGATGAAGATTTTTTCCTACATCCTTCAACACTTGTCGATAACAACGAGTGCATCTTCATCAAGCGACCACTTTGGAGGAACCTCTCCTTTCAAGGTACAATTTAATTTTTATATTCCAATATTTAAAGGACAGATAGACACATATGCCCTAGAGAAATGGTTAAATATGCTAGAAGGTTATTTCTTTGTTCATAATTTCTTCGATAGGGAAAAGATCACATTCAAACTCCTTAAGGATCTCCCCCATGTCAAGCATTGGTGGGAAACTTACTGGGAGAAATGTTCCATAGAGGAGTCTGGAATATATTGGGTCGAGCCCACTTTGGATTTTTTTGTGGATGCAGTCAAGGAACAATATTACCCTCTTGTTAACTATGATGACCAGTACATCAGATGGACCACACTGCATCAAGAGATGAGCCAAGCAATTTCAGAGTTCACCAATACCTTCCATACCTTGCACACCAATATGGGTATCACATATTCTAAAAGACATTTGGTTCTGAAATACCATGTGACTCTAGATAGATACATCCAAACTGAAATGAAGTTTTTGGACATCTCATCGTTGGGAGATTCCTATCGATATGCTTTCAAAATCGAGTAGAAATTTAGGCACCAGAAAAAATGAGAGTTCAGGTCTACAAATCCGCAACAACCAAAGTATGATAAAGATGACCCTAACAAATAAACTCTAAAAAACCAGTCTAATCCATAGGAAAAGAAGGATCACAGAAAGATGAAGGACACTGGAAAGTGGTGTGATTTTCAAAAAATCCCTTGGCACAACACCGATAAATGTTTCTCAAAACATTCATTGGTGGCTGAGATCAAAGAAAAATATATGAACCCAGATTCAGAATCTAATTTAGAAAACAATTAGAGAAGACAAATCATCGATGTAGAGCCCACTATGTTGCGACCACAAAAATTCAATAAAAAGAACCAAAAGATCCTCAAGAGGGGGAACAACTTTTTTATTCACAAATGTGGATTAAGGGGACCCCACTGTATTTCATTGTTTATAGTGGAAGCAAGAAGAACCTCATCTCATCAAGGGTCATCAAATAGTTGGGATTATCGACAACACCACACCCAAATCCATACAACATTGGGTGGATTTTCCAGGGTCGATATCTCCATGTCAGATAACAATTTCTATTTTCACACGACATCAAACCCTTCAAGGATGAGGTATTATGTGATGTTTCCCTGCTATATGCCTGTGATTTTATATTGAGCTAGCCATATATGTGGAAGCGCCATGATATCTATGAGTCTCAACCTCGTAGTATCATTGTTACTCTAGGGGGTCATCTCTACAGGATACCAGAGGTGGTTCCAACTACTGTCCCACCTAAACAATGTCGCAAGTAGTATCTCATACTACAAAATTCAACTTTTTCACAATCTATTCAAAAGGTGAACAGAAGAACACTGCAACCACTACAGCCTCGGCCCAGGAACCTTTTATCCAAAATAAGCAAGTCGAAAAGATTGCACCAAAGAGAAAATATTCCTTTTTCACATAGTCATCTCACGTATCCTGACTAGTTGAATAGACTCAACCTCGCTAGCAACTGGTTCGTGAAAGCCTTCAACAAGCTAAGCAATGCAACTTCTCCAGCAAGGCAACCAACTCATCAAGATGTAGATCCAATAAACGAGTTTCCCTCTCCCCCAGACACTCAACATAATGGATACCATTACTTCCTAAGGATGGAGGATTGATCCAAGTGGATATAGGTGGGCACCCACCTATTCCAACTGGCTCAAAACATTTTTATGGAAACTTACAATTTTTAGCAGTTTTTCAGTTCCTAAACTTTTAGGGTCATTTTGAAGGACTAAATGAAGTTTTTCTTCAGGATAGAACACCTAAATGATATCCAAAGTCTCTTATTTATCCCCCAAAATGAATCTCCTCGATGATACCTTTCCAACAAGTTATCGTGCGCCCCAAACGAAGATTTTAAGCCAAAGTTACGTCCCCAGAAAGTTGATACACCAAACTACCCAAAACCAAGTCCACAAAATTGTTGCCTTTCATCTTCCGGGGTTAGGGTTTGAGATTTTATTTATGATAAAAATGCCTTTGGAGCCTCATTATAACATTCATATTCTTGTGAATGTGAGTATCCATCACATTTTTTCTCAGAGATAAGATGCCATCATTCTAGCAAGTCTTTCACTCTATATTTCTACAGTTTTGTACATTTCGCTCATTAATAGAAACTGTGTATTATTGTATCTCTGTGTTTATGGTTGCATCTTTGATATATTTTTGTTATATTATTGAATATTTGATATATCTCTCTACATTTATTTATTATCTCTACTTTCATTTCATGTCAAAAATAATCTAGATCAAATTTCTCAAGAATAATTCTCACTTTTCGTTGGCATACCTCAATCCATACCTGCTTAGTATTTATCGTATATTTTTTGCAACATTGGCTATGCTTCGTATGGAACTAGATTAGAGGGTGGTGACCCTGGTGGGTGGGTTCATGTTGTTGATGTTTTGGTAGTTGCGGTAGGTATTTTCCTTATAGACAACCTTTCCTAGAAGAGGAGAAGATTCCATAATTCCAAGAAGACCATCGAACAAATGGAAGAACACCCCGAAAGAGAAGTCATTCCACAAGAAAAGAATAAATGGAAATTAGAATCTCTAGAGAAGTCTTTCGAGCTAAAGTGACTTTAAGACTATAAATAGAGAGGATTTCTTGCTCATTTGGACACACACTCACTCTCTCTCTCATTGAAGAAGGATGCACAATTCCGAGGCAAGGAAAAATACACTGCACTATGGCATCTGAGGTTCCTGGTTTTTCTTAGTGGTGGTTTTCTCTTGTGCGCTATCTATGGGAATAGGTGTGCTACTATTGTATGGTGTTTCTACTACAGCTTCTAGCACTAGTTTGTTCACTAGCCTAGTGTTGGGATTTTTTCATTGTATGTTGCTCTTGATAGCTGGTTTATGGTTGGATTATCTTGGATGGAATCTATCTAAGAAAGGTTGGCTAGGTTTTTCCCCCATTTTGGGTTTTCCCATGATAAACTCTTATGTTCTCTTATTCTTTTTTATGCTCCTTATTTTCCAATATATGATATATATATTATTAAAAGAATATCTAAGAACACTGGTAACTCTACTTCTTTGTAAATTAAGAAAATATAACATCGAATCGAAACTGGTTACCTTCCAGTCATTCTAACAACTGGAAGGAAAGATCTTGAAAAACTGCAGCTGCACAATTCTTTGTCAAGCTCATTGAGCACTAGTTCCAAGGATATGAGACTAATTTCACCATAGAGAATTTCTCCCTACCCTAGCGCACCCTTGCAACACTCTGTTTGTAGTTTGGTGAAGTCCAAAAATTTGAAATTTCTCAAATATATGGTTTCTTTTGGCGAAAATGAGTACCAGTATGAGAGTTGAAGATAAATTGGATGGAGAAGATAACTTCATATCCTAGAAGCATAGGGTACTCCTAATTCTAGAAGATAATGAGTTATTGGATCATGTCAAGAAGGTACTTCGAGAACCAGAAGAAGATGAAGCCAAAGAAAAGTTCAGGAAGAATGAAGTCAAGGCCAAGAGGATCTTGACAGAATTGATTAAGAATCATATGATACCAAATGTATTAGAACTGAAGACATCGAAAGAAATGTTTGATTCCTTAACTAGACTTTATGAAAGAAAAAAAACTAGTTAGAAGCCTATTCTAAGGCATCAACTCATAAACATGACAATGAACAAGTCAGAAACAATCTCCAACTATTTCATGAGAATATCATAGAACAAGGACCAATAAGAATCTATTGGAGACTCAATGGACAACATTGAAATTGTGTCTACTACACTCAATGGATTCCCTTCCTCTTGGAATCCATTTGTTCAAGGGATTTGTGCAAGAAGCAAATTTTCCAAGTTTGACAAGTTATGGTCAAATTGCACCCAATAATAATCCAAGCTAATATCGAAATCACAAAAGGAAAGTGATGATGAAAGTCAAGCTCTTGTTGCTCATGTGAAGAAAAGGAAAGAAAGGGGAGATGTCAGTCTGAATAAAACTAAAATACCATGTTATGAGAAGGATGCATCAAAAGTCAAATGTTACAACTGCAATCATATGGGACATTATGCCACTCAATGTCCACATAGAAATGAAAAAGGAAAGAGGAAACACCATGCACATGCAACAAACACAGAAGAGCCCACATCCCAGAAGAGGGAAAAATAGTGAAAGGATGAAGAATTTGTATTTTTTTTAGCACTCCCATGTACTATCACTCAAGGAAGTTATAATTGGCTCGTAGATAGTGGTGCTTCCAAGCACATGACCAGATTTTGAAATTCTCTTACAAATCTAATAGAAAAGAGTTCATCCCTTCAAGTGGAGCTTGGGGATGATTCCAGAAACACAGTCAAAGGAGTTGGGAAGCCTCTTTGCAACTTGAGTCAGTTAACCCTATTTCAATTAAAGATGTTTAGATTGTATAAGGCTTGAAGAAGAATATTTTTTCTATTACTTATTTAGAAGATAAAGGGTTTTAGGGTATCTTTTGTGGATGGCCAAGTTCTTCGATGGCCCAAGAATTCAAGCATAGATAAAGCTACAATGATTGGTGTCCGATAGGGAGGATTGTATAAATTTAAGGGACACTGAATAATTTCTCACATAAATTATAAGCACTACCAGTATTGAGCAAGATGGTTACAGGTCTATCGAACATTAAGGTAGAACATGATGGAGTATGCAAAGGTTGCACACTTGGAAATAATACCAAAGGAAGATTTACTAGCAGTGATAGTAGGTCCAATGGGATATTGGACATCATACACTTTGATGCATGTGGACATATGACATTGTCATCCTTATGAAAATTTGTATACTATCTTTTATTTATTTACGACTACTCACATAATACATGGATCTACTTCTCAAAAGTGAAATATGAAGTCTTCATCAAGTTCCAAGAATTCAAGGATTTAGTTGACAATATCTCTAGAAGGAAGATTCAAATCTTGAGATCTGATAATGGAGGTGAGTACACATCAAGTGAGTTCAAATAATTTTAGCGATAAGAAAGAATTAAGAGGGAGATGACAACTCCCTACAACCCCCAGCATAATGGGGTTGCAGAGAGAAAGAACAAGTCCATCGTAGAATCAAATAAATAAATGATCCATGACCAAGGCTTACCCATGCACTTATGGGTAAAAGA
Source organism: Picea engelmannii (assembly GCA_009831015.1). Lineage (NCBI taxonomy): Eukaryota > Viridiplantae > Streptophyta > Pinopsida > Pinales > Pinaceae > Picea > Picea engelmannii. Next base: position 297,078 of record ML782878.1, on the reverse strand, counting down.
ATATGTCACAGTCGTGTATGTCCAGAATAGAATTCCTCACAAGATATTGGAGAACAAGACACCTAAAAAGGTGTTCACTGGAAAGAAACCAGAAGTCAGTCACTTGAGGATATTTGGTTGTCCATTGTATACAGATGTTCCAAAGGAAAAGAGAAGGAAGTTGGAACCTTCAAGAAATAAGGGCACCTTCGTTGGATATGGTGAGACTTATAATTCTTACATAATATACATCCCCATATAGATACAGATTGAGATCAACTAGGACGTGACATTTAATGAAGATTAATACTTCAGAAGATCAAGGGAATATCACATGGATGAGGACCGAGAGGAGGAGGCTCCAAGGGATGTAGTCATGGTTGACTCTACTCTAGAGGAACGCATTTTAGAAGTTCAAAATGAGATGGTAGAGTCAGGGAAACCTATATATCCACTCAGAGAAGCTACAGTCACCAAGAAGAGACCATCTTGGCTCCAGAACACGTTTTTAGGAAGTTGAAGGACATGCATCTCCCAAAGGCTCTTTGAGAGAGAGAAAGAGACCACACAATTTTTCCATGAATGTGGCGATGATGAGTGAAATTATTGATTCAGAACTCTCCATATTTGAATAAGATGCTAAGAAGCAAGTATGGAGGGATTCCATGATGGAGGAGTATCAGTCCATCATGAAGAATGATGTGTGGGAAGTGGTTCTGATACTAGAAGGGAAGTCAATATTAACTTCCAAGTGGATATACAAGATCAAACATGTTGTAGAAGGTAGCATCGAAAAATACAAAGTGATATTTGTGGCTAGAGGGTTCTCCCAGAAAGAGGGAGCAGACTATGAAGAGACATTTGCTCCAGTAGAAAAGTACACTTCCATCAGATCGATTATTGTGATTGCTTGCGTGATGGGATGGAAATTACACTGAATGGATCTTAAGACTGCTTTCTTGAATGGTATAATTGAGGCAGAAGTGTACATATAGAAACCAAAGGGGTTTTTGATTCATGGGAAGAAGTCCCATCTGTGCAAACTGTTGAAATATTGTAATTGCAAAGTGTATTATAATTATTATTGTTGTATTATTCATTAGATCAATCCCCTATTGCAGATTGATCATGTCGACTATTGTAAAATACCAAATACTCTTTTGCAGATTGGTCAAAACATAATTGTAATAGGCAGAATAAGAAGTCGGCCCCATAATATATTAAAGAGGCCCCAAAATATATTAAAGGTGGTTATAGCCACCCATATTGAGAATTCAGCCCTGCCAGTGAAAAGACACCTCCACATATGCTAGAGTTGTATAAATAAGGAGGCTAGCGCCTCATTTAGATACGCACTCACTTGTTCATTGAGGAGCAAGTTCCAGAGCTGCAGTTGGAGAAGAGAGAGAGAGAGAGAGAGAGAGAGAGAGAGAGAGAGAGAGGCACATTCTTGGGAGAGGACTTTCTGTATTCGTTTGTGTTATCTCTTGGCATCGTATTGGCTATCTATATTAAGGAAGTTTTGCTAGGTTTTCTCCACCATGAGGGTTTCCCAGGATAAATGATGTGTCTCTTGTGATTGTATTTTTCTCAGTGATCCTATCTTATGTTATTGTTATCTAGTGAAATGAAAAGAACTCTAACAATCTCTTAAACCTGAACATGGTATCATAGCTAAGCTGAAGAGAGAATCTTTCACAAGAGAAAGTGAAAAACGTCACTTAGGGACTTTTGTTGGTGAAGTATTTCAGCCCTAAAACCATCTAGAAAAGTGTGCCCTTCCTCAAGGATCACTTTGGCATCCTCAATGCAACTTTTCAGTGACTAGATCTCCTGGAAAGTGAAACCCTAGTTTTCAAAAAGTACTATAAAACCAAAAAACCAGAGTACCAAAAGTACCAGAAGTACTAGAGTACCAGAAGTACCAGAAAACCAGAAGCACCAGTCCAGAAATCCATTGGTCAAGTTTGAGGGGGTAAAAGTTGGATTTTCAGAAATCTGACTGCACCATCTTACTCGCCTCATCTCAGTGCATCTATCCCCTAGATCATAATTTCAAAATTTGAAGTGTGAAAAATTAGGGTTTCCTCATAAAGCCTTAAGTTGCAGTCTTAGAACCAGTTGCAGAATCAATTACAGTTGCAGTATCAGTTGAAGTTGCAGCTATAGCACCAGTTGCAGTCACCCTTGAAGTTATTAAGAGTTGGTGATCATTACCGCTTCTACCAGATTGTGCCTCTACCTGCAAATGTTGTCAAAGGTATGTAATCACACATCTTTAAATGATTAATCTTTAAAGGGTATTTGTAGGAGAAGGGATTTCTTGCCATAGATCCAGAAGGATCTCAAGATCCAACACATTTAGAGGAATGATGCAACCTAGGATTGATTATTCTGATATGCATATATTTGTTATGACATTATTTTGATCAGTGTTGCATGTTGTAGCTATGACCATCACTCTAACCTTTGGTCAAAATCTAAGTCAAGGTATTATATGGATCAAAAGTTGAGATCATAGAGTTTATCCTCTAACCCAACCTTCTGTCAAGATAGCATATTGTCTTAGTACACAATACAAGTTGAAGAAAGCACTTTCCATATTGAGTGAAGGAGACTTGGAAGAAAAGAAAGCACACTCATTCTTGAGGACAAGGCTCCAGGTTTGATTAATCAATTTGATAAGATTCAAAGGTACACATGACAAATTGATGACTACCCCTTTACAAGTAATCACTATAGTTGAGACAATCGTCTTTGTAAAGTATTATACTTTGTAGGATGTGAGCATATAGAGTTAAATACTTAATGTAATCATTTTCCTGATACAACTAACACCTCCTCTAGGAGAAACCTTGTGTGTTAGTTCTAGGTTTCCATGGAGGAATGTTCGATAACAACACTATAAGAGTGTTGACCTCATTTCATAGTGTATCTCTTACTTTTGATTGTTGCTTCAAACAAGCCACGAATGATATCTCTAAAGGAACTACTGTGATGATTATTCGTGTTATTGATTTATCTATTATTATCAAAAGGATATTATTCTATAATGTTGTTTTGTTGACCTTGTTTTAGGTCACATGTGATAATGCTGAGAAATCTATAGTGAAGGTTGCATAAGGAAACATATTATATGAGACATGAAGTAGACTATGTACATGACCATATACACTCATGCACCAAAGAAGATGAAGAAGAAGCTATCTCTTGAGATTTAGAGTATCTCATATGAAGATTGATTGAAAGGAGAAAAAGGCTCCAAAGAAGACCAAAGATTAGAATGGGAAGCAGACCTCGTTTGAATCTTGACTCAATCTTTTAGACTTGGTATGGAACACCAAGTATATCCTGTAAGAGATCAGCAGGGATGTGACCTTTGATGAAGATGCACTGCTCAAGAAATCAAGAAGATTTTAGCTTGAAGAAGTATATGAAGAGGAACTTGTAGCTCCCAGAACTACAAAATCAGTGAGGGAGGTTCCCAGAGTTGCAGAACCAGTAAGGCAAGTCGTAACTTCCCCTGATGAGGAAATTCTAGAATATCATGACATAGTAGAATTTCAAGAACCTCCTCAGATGAAGATCTCCCATAAGAGAAAACCTACTTGGGCTAGGGAGCTTATTCAATATGGAGAGAAGTATGGTATTCCCGAAGGAACCACAAGACAGGTGAAGATACCTAAGCCATTCTCCATCTATATGGCTTTGATGTGTGACCTCCTAGAAAAGGAGGCTACCTGCTTTGAAGAAGCCATTCAAAAGAAAGAATGGGAAGATGCTAGCACAGAAGAATACCAATCCATAAAAATAACGATGTATGGGAAATAATTCCCAGACTGAAGAGAAAGGATGTGGTATCTTCCCAATGGCTCTTCAAAATAAAACATGTTGCTGATGGAAGTATTGAGAAGTATAAATCAAGATTTGTCGCTCGTGGATTTTCTCAAAAGGATGGAATTGAGTATGAAGAGATATTCGCTCCTATAGCCATATACACTTCGATCAGAACCATCATATCCCTTGTAGCTAATATGAAGTGGAATTTACACCAGATGGACGCAAATAAAACTTTCCTAAATGGTGTCATCGAAGAAGAAGTGTATATAGAGAAACCTCAAGGATTTGAAGTTGAAGACATGAAGACTCATGTTTGCAAGTTGAAGAAGGATATGTACGGATTAGCGAAAGCTCCTAGAGACTGGTATGGTAGGATTGACAGATTTCTGAAGAGATTGGGCTTTACCAAGAGTAAAGCAGATTCTAACCTCTACTTCAAGGTTATGAACAATGAACCGGTGACACTTTTGATGTATGTGGATGACTTATTTTTAATTGGAGAAGAAAATCTCATCATCGAATGTAAGAAGAAGCTCACTTCAGAATTTGAGATGAAAGAACTTGGCCTAATGCATAATTCCTTAGGTCTTGAGGTATGCCAGAGTCCAGAGAGGATCTTCCTTAACCAAGGGAAGTATGCAGTCGAATTCCTAAAGAGATTGAACATGTTGGAGTGCAAGTCCATGAATACACCCATGGAAATGAAGTTGAAGCTACTGGTTGACACGTCGTCAGAATTTATTGATTCCATGTTGTATAGACAAATCATTGGATCATTGATGTACTTGATGAACACCAGACCAAATATATGTTTTTCCATGAACACTTTGAGTCAGTTTCTGGTAGAAACCAAACATGTTCACCTAGTTGCTGCAAAACATGTGATGAGGTACCTTAAGGGTACATTAGATTGGTCAGCTATGATGGAGATCATGATTTCACACTGAGTGGGTACACTAATTCAAATTGGGCTGGAAGTGTCTCTGACAGGAAGAGAACTTCAGGATGTTGTTTCAGTTTGGGATCAGCCATGATCTCATGGAAAAGTAGGAAGCAATCCAACATAGCTCTCAGTAAAACATAAGTAGAATACATTGTTGCGTGTTCTTCCAGCTGCAAAGCTATATGGCTTTGAAAATTGTTAACCGATCTATTTGACCTAGAGATGGAAGCAACCACAATCTTATGTGACAACCAAAGTGCATAAAGATGACATAGAATCATGTATTTCATGACAAGTCGAAGCACATAGAAATCTGATATCATTACATCCGTGACATGGTGAAGATAGGAGCCATAAAGCTCCAATATGTTAGCATGAATGAACAAGTTGCAGATGTGTTGACTAAGCCTCTATCTTGTGTAAAGTTTGAGCACTTTAGAGATAAGATTGGTATAGTCCAAAAGGACCTCCCTCAAAAGGGGGAGCAGTGTTTTGTTGAGATATATCTAGTACTGTTCTTCCAGCTTAATTGTTTTGACGTAAAGCCATTCTACTACTGTGACTCCAGCTTAAATGTTGTGCTTAGATATGCCTAGTACTATGATTCCGACTTAATTGTTGTGACATAAAGCCAGTCTAGTAATGTGACTCCAGCTTAAATGTTGTGCTGAGATATGCCTAGTACTATGCTGAGATATGCCTAGTATCAACCTTGTGTTGTTATTGATGATGAGGATGTATTAGTGTTATACTAATCCATGTCGATGTAGTTGATGATGATGATGCCACTTCAACCTCTTGCTGAAGATGATGATGATGATGATGCCACTTCAGCTGTTGAGTCCTTGCTGAAGATGATGATGATGATATTATTTCATCTTTAATGATGAAGATGATGATGATGTTACCTTAGCCTCATACCAATGAGGATGATGATGCTACTCCAGCTCCATCTATGTTGATGATGCTCAAGCCTCCGTGTTGTGTTGATGATGAGAAAAAAAAAACTTCCGATGATTTATAGATATCCCAGTCAGTGTTCCAAGATGATATTGATGATGATGTTCTCTCACCCACCTGATGTTGTTGATGATGTTTTCCTCTCTCTCGCCTGATGTTATTATAGAATACCCTTCTTGTTAAGGGGGAGTGTTGAAATAATGTAACTACAAAGTGTATTCTAATTATTATTGTTGTATTATTCATTAGATCAATCCCCTATTACGGATTGATCATGTCGGCTATTGTAAAAGACAAAATCCCCTTTTGTGGATTGGTCAAAACATAATTGTAATAGGAAGAATAATAAGTTGGCCCAAAAATATATTAAAGGTGGTTATAACCACCCAGATTGAGAAGTCAGCCCTGCAAGTGAAAAGACACCTCCACACGTGCCAAAGTTGTATAAATAAGGAGGCTAACACCTCATTTAGATACACACTCACTTTTTCATTAAGGAGCAAGTTTCAGAGCTGCAGTTGGAGAGAGAGAGAGAGAGAGAGAGAGAGAGAGAGAGAGAGAGAGAGAGGACTTTTTGTATTTGTTTGAGTTATCTCTTGCCATTGTATTGGCTATCTATAATAAGGAAGTTTTGTTGGGTTTTCTCCCCCATGAGGGTTTCCTAGGATAAATGATGTGTCTTTTTTGATTGTGTATTTATCAGTGATCCTATCTTATACTACTATTATCTAGTGAAATGAAAAGAACTCTAATAATAGCTTAAATCTTAACACAAACTAAAGAGGGATTTGTATAGACTAAAGCAGGCACCCAGGGCATGGTATTCCAGGACAGATAGCTACCTAATGAGCTTTGGGTTTACCAAGAGTGATGCAGATCTGAACCTTTACTAAAAGGTTTAGAATGGATGCCCTTTGATATTTCTCCTATATATGGATGACATGTTTCTAATAGGAGATGAGAAGCTCATAGTTGGGTGCAAGAGGGAGGTCACTTCAAAGTTAGAGATGAAGGATATAGGTCGTATGCATTATTTCTTTGGATTGGAGATGATATTTTCCTTAGCCAAGGAAAATATACTATTGAGATCCTGCCGAGATTCGGGATGATGGACTGCAAGTCCATGGACACACCTATGATGAAAAATATGAAGCTCTTAAGTGATTCATCTTCATATTTGGTGGATCCCACAATGTACAGATAGTTGATAGGATCTTTGATGTACCTGGTTAACACCATGTCAGACATATGTTTTTTAGTGAATACCTTGAGTCAGTATATGGCTGAGCCTAGACATGTACAATGGATGGAACAAAACATGTGTTGAGGTACCTACATGGTACAATTGGATATGGATTGAGATATGTCTCAAATGGAGATGTGAAGATCCAAAGTTATATAGACTCTAACTAGTAAGGGAGTGCAGTGGACCATAAAATCACATCAGGATGTTTCTTTAGTGTAGGATTGGGCATGATCTCATGGTTTAGTGAGAAGCAGAAGTCAGTGGAACTTAGTACAACAAAGGTAGAGTATATTGTAGCCAGTGTTGCAAGTTGTGAAGAAGTGTGGCTTCAAAAGTTGCTTGCATGGTTATTTGATCTAGAGTTGGAGCCAACTTTGATATATTGTGATAATCAAAGTTGTGTGAAGCTTTCATAGAATCCTATCTTTCATGAGAAGTCAAAGCATATAGAGATCAAATACAACTACATCTGATACATTATGTAGAGAGGAGTTGTGGAGATATTGTACATATCCATAGATGAGCATATAACAGACATTCTCACAAAGTCTCTGTCTAGAGTGAAGTACGAGTACTTCAAAAACAAGATTTGTGTGATAAAAAAATGTCCACCCTCGTTGAGAGGGAGGTGTGGTGTTTCTCCTCCAACTGGCTAACCCCTTTTGCCAAGTTTTTCCTAGATCAGTCATGTGAGGTGACCGAGGGATTAATGCACAATCAGATACTAGTATTTCCTATGTTATGTGAGGTGGCTAGGTGTGAATAAGACTACTGGGAGAGGAGAAACATCAAAGCATAGTCATGAGACTATGGAAGTAGTTTTGTTCTACTAGAGAGCATGCTAGTAGTTGTGTGTTACTAGACAACATGCTAGTAGTTGTGTGCTACTAGTGGATTGGTACGTAGTTGTGTACTACTATGGAGGTGGTTGTGTACCACTGGACAATAGTTGTGTACTACTATGGTGATGGTTATGTACCACTGGAAAGTAGTTTTGTACTACTATAGTGGTGGTTGTTGGTTTGTTATATTATTTGCAGTGAAATAATATTCGAGGTGAATCGACTGACGATCGAAGTCGAGGTGGATCTATATCAAGTCGAAGTCGAGATGGATTGACAATAGGTAGAATTCGATGGATTGGTACGTAGTTGTGTACTAATATGGATGTGGTTGTGTACCATTGGACAATAGTTGTGTACTACTATGGTGGTGGTTGTGTACCATTGGAAAGTAGTTGTGTACTACTATAATGGTGGTTGTTGGTTTTTTATATTCTTTGTAGTGAAAGTCTAGTTGAGGTGAATCGAATGATGATAAAAGTCAAGGTGGATCTATAGCAAGTTGAAGTTGAGGTAGATTGACAACAAGTCGAAGTCGAGGTAGATCCAAAACAAGTCGAAGGTTGAGGGAGTCGTGTATATTTTAACCTTGTACAATATTTACTACAAATACATATTCAGTAAAAGAACAAAAAAGATACAATAGAAAATACAAACATTACACAGATATTTTTCCCCTGGAAACCCAAACCGGGAAAACCAACATATTCTATATTCATTCGTAGTGATACATTGTTTACAATACAATATACATATAGGATCCAGTTGCATCCAAAACCCTAACCCAATGACCTTGATTAGTCAACAACCCTAATTCATTAACCAAAAATAGAAAAGCATTAGAAAAAACCATGTGCCAAAACATCGGCCAACAATGGACACAAAAATTGAGGTAACATGAAAAATGAGGAAAAAATGCGACATGTTTCCCGAGGAAAAAAAAATCGTCAAACAACCTTGCATGCCCAATGCAACGTATACACTACTTCTAATGCAAATAATATAACACATACCCAACAAGTCGATTAGGTAAAGTTGAAGTCAAATATATTGATGGCAAGTCAACCGAAAAGAGGTCAAAGTGCGGGCATGAGACGAATGACTAGAGACTGAATGAAGGTCAATTGGTAAACCCGACTTGGAGTCAACTGTAATAGAATCCTGGGATTTGCGAGATTTGTATCTAATGATATGCATGGATTTGTAACCATTTTTGGGTTCCAATATTGAGGAATTTTCTTGTTGTATAACCTATAAAGAGGCACTTTGTAAGGTTGTAAAGGTTGTTGTTGTTAGGTAATCATAGAATGCACTTTTGCAGGTTAATGCATGTGTAAGTGTAGGTTGTTGTTCATGCATATGTAAGCCAAATTGGCTACAGGGTTATTCTTTCCTATGCAAGAGGGTATGATGTCAATTTTGTCTTAGGTGTGGAGCAAGGTTAGACATGTAACCTTTTATTATAAATGAATAGGACAACAAGAGAGAAAAAATCTCAAAGGAATGTTGGTTTTCTTGGTTAAGGGTTTCCAAGGTAAAATATCGATGTACTGTGTGATTTCTTGTGTCATTTGTGTTCTTAATTAAATTATTATTCTCTTATGCTAGGATTAGTGTGGAAGTGTCTTTCATTTCTTGACATGTGGTATCATATATTAGGTCTTCCCTGACAAGTGAGTTATTAGAGTGGTCTTATTCTTTGGCGAGTATATCATATCTTGATTTGAAAATCTTGAATCTGAGAACTAAACCCTAGGTATTGTTATAACCCTATGTTTCATAGGATCACCTGGTGATTCTAATATCTTCTTCTTGTTGCATTGTATTGTAAATAATATTTCATTTTGAAAATGATTTACAAAAGAAAAGGTAAAGAAAAAGAAAAGAAAAGAAAGAAAAATATAAAATATAAAAAATCAAAAGAGGGTATGAAAATAGAAAAAGAGAAAAAGGATAAAACCCCATAGAATAATTTGGTTTGATTCATACTATCTAATCATGATCAAACCCTTTAAATTTATGCATATAGGATAGTGAATAAATTTGGCTAAACAATCTAATTTTATCCCAATTAGATAGGATATTGAATAAGTGTGGCCAAACAGTCTAATCTTGGCCAAATATCTTAGGTTAGAGTGATTATTGACCCAATAGATTAATCTGGGTTAATAGGCTAGGTAATTAGATTAGGAACTAGGTTAGCATGTTTTATTTTCAATAAAAGATTGCAAAAGGATGATTAAATGCCTTTGTTTTGAGTTAATCTAATGTGTTTTTGACCCCTTGGTGACACAATAAAGACAGGGGATCTAAAAAAGACCCACAAAATGTTTTTATCCTAAGTCTATCAGGATTTGACAGCTTTTGCGCGTTACAGCTAAAAGGTGCACTAATATCAACAACTGATCAAAGCGTGCTCAGATCTATGGTCAGCAGTGAATATCGGACCCCCCCCCCCCAACCTTTCTTCATTTAACGGTGGGGGGGTCCGAGTTGGTGGTTTTCTTGGCGCGGGCTCGTCATAATGTGTTAACTCCATGTTTACTCGGACCCCCCTCACTCATTACTACTTACCACCTGTTATCACATAAGGTTGTCAAGGGTCACAAGTGTGTGTCGATAATACTTGAGTCTATATCCTTTCCCTATCTCTCTCTCTCTCTATTTTGCAGGCCATGTATTTAAGTTCTCCATTTAGCTGGTAAAGTCATTTTGTTTGCCTCTTTTGTTTAAGAGACATGTTTTCCCTTGTTTACATACATGAAAAAATCTCGACCCGAAGATATTTGTTTTTTCCTAAGATTGAACACCCATCTCCTTTACCTCTGTCACTGATCCTTTTGTTTTCCAGAGCTCTCATCCAGCCGTCCAAGTATTTATTTACACATACCAGATCCATGAGCACAAAGTGCAACACTTATAGCCGTATAATATGGACTCGAATCAAGCGAGTGAGCAAGTTCAGTTTTCAGCAGAGGAGATTCCATTCGAAGTTCATATTTGTGGCCCTCAGGCGATCGGGATTATAAAGTTGCGCGAAGTTTAACATCAGAAAGAGGTATGAAGTTGAAGATCAAATGTTGTGTGTCCTTACTCAGCGGATGGGAATAATCTATTTCAGATTTTGGGTTTCGAGATTATGGGTTTTTCTCACTTCGGCTTTCTCTGAAGCTAAAAGTACCAAAGTCTCTGAGGTCCCGAATTTATGAAGTGGAACAAGGATATGATCTAAGTCATTGATTGTCAGTCGATAAGGACCATTGATCTCCTTGTGTAAAGACAATTTTAGAGATGAAAATTGGGAGTTGTGAAGTGGGGTGTATCAAAGATTCCCGAGGGCAAGGATCCACGAAAAGATACCAGCCATTGGTTGGAAGGTGGGACGTGGAAGCCAATCCGAGGGATCACAGGAATGAATTTTGGGAGTTTTGAAATGAGGCCAAGGAAAAATTCTCCAAGCGTGAAGTGCGAAGTGGAGTTGGACCGTCATATCCAAAAGGACACGTGGTGATAGATCAACACATTCACATTTTCGCGAATCAAAGTTTTTATAGGAAGCGAGGCGAAATATCCCTGAAAGGAGAAATCCCAAAGTGCCTTTGAGGATAGATGCCTGGTCACAACCCATGGTCATGTGGAAAGAGGTTCTAGGAGGAATGGTTGGTGCCTAGCACATAGAGCCGACCAAGATAGAACTTCAAGGAAGAAATTGCGACCGTCAAAGGAAAAATCACTCCGATTGTTGATCTGAGTAAGGCATTTTCGTCAATCGGGCATCAGGAAATCTGTAGTCGAGTAAAGTGAAAGTCCATAAAAAGAGAAATCCTGAAGTTTCTTTAGAGATAAGCACCAGGTCATGGCCCCGAGTCGCATGCAGAAGAAGATGGTACCATAAGCTTTGGGAGAGTGAAGGAAAGGGTGTTGATTTTAGGAGACCTGCACCAAAGGTTGAGGGTGCCTTTGTTCATTACAGAGTGATACCATCATGGTTTCAAGGTGCCAGGTGAACTTGAAGAGCCACCAACGACGTGTAGTAGTTCTTGGGGCGTTAAGCCTCGTCCCGTTCCCAATGAAAGAATTAGTTAATGAAGGAGGGGTGTTGGTTGAAACATCATCTCACCCCATAAATGGAAAGCATGGAAGGACCAGTCATGGAGGTATATTGTCAGCCTGAATTTCCCCTACGAACAGATTTTTCTGCAAGCCCATGCTGACCTGATCTCACGTATGATAGAAGGATACATGCAAAGTTTGATAGAAGAAGAGGTAGATAGAAAGCCTTGAATGCAGTGGCACAATCACATCCTTGGTGGTTGTAGACAGTTCGGAGTATAAATAGGTAGTTTTGATATTTTTTAAAGGTCGTCAAGTGGTTGAGCAGAGCTCCCTATTTTTTAATTTTTTTATGGTAGAAGTTGTTCTCTGGTTATGTATCAAATTTGAGACTTTCACCATAATAGAAGTCAGCCTCTTTCCATCTCTTAGTAAAAAATGTGCTAAAACACTCAGGCATGGAGGATCTAGTCGAGGGTTGTAGTTTTATTGTAATGTAGGTTTGATTGCATTATCTTTGTGACCAGTTTTAGTCAGCTTCTTTGTTTTCTTTTTCTTTCTTACGCTGAATGTCTCAGGCATGGAGGATCCAGTCGAGTTGTTGTAGTTGCATGATAATGTCGGTTTGATTATTATGATTCTATGACTGTGTTTCTTGGACATATTTCAGTGTTTGAATATTGAGCTTAAGAGTACTCTTGAGTCTGAGTTTTTCTTCACCAAGCTGCTTGAAATCTTGATTCCCATAACAGTCTTTTTTGCCTCTCTCACTAGGTCTTCCCTCTGCTTAGACTTAATATCAAATCACTGACCGAAGTTAATGAGGCCCTCACTTCCCTATGCATTCCCTACCCATTTTCTGGGTTAGAATAATTCCTGTATTGAGTTTTGTCCATTTGACCTCCACTCACATAAATCAAACATCCACCAAACACTCTGATGGGTACTTGGATTATCCTCCTGCAATATGAGGGTGAGTATCAGTTCTAACACCACCTACCCCCCCTTCCGATATACCACCAAACCACTCATCAATACCACTGTCACACTCTGCCACCACACTCCACTACCCTGGCAACATGTCACACTCCACTCACCTATAACACATCACATCCTATCCACCCATTGGCCATTTAATTCTCGCCATGTCACACCTATATTCTTGTTGGCCAATCAATGTCATCTACCATGACCGTTACCCATCCATCTCACCACTTGCATTGTAACAGACACCCCTTTCCACCATTTAACTCTATTCTTTTTCCATTCCTGCACTGTTCATAGATCCAGACATAGTCGACGCCACCATTTCCCATTTTCAAGATAACCTCCTTCAGATTTAACATCGACAAGTTCCATTAAACTTGGTAATCACAGAAAAAATTATATTCCATTTCTAGATCTCTGTTTGACTATGGAACCCAAATCTAAGTCCGTTGAAACAGAGGAAAATCATTTTCTCCCTCTTCCCATCGACCTGGATTGCATACCCTTGGTAGATAAAGATTATCTAATTGTAGAGCCGAAGTGTGAATTCGACTTCTTCGAATTACACTTCTGGCTCAAAGACATATTCCTGGACCAGAACGATGAGATCAGACTCTGGGAGTCCAATCTCCCACTGTACTTGTTTTAGAAGACTTACCATTTCCCCAAGTTCACCCTGAATTGTCAAGCTCACTACCTTCCCAGCCAAAGGGCCATTGTGTCTTTGTCTCGTGAAACTATGTTCACCATCACCTTGGAAATGATAAACCAAATGATTCAGATACCCATAATTGATTTTGTCTCCCCCTTCTCCATTGAAATACTGACAGAGATCTATCAAAAACTGTCTTTCCCACAAAGCGCTCACATCTTTGAACTCTTCCTACCTGAAAGCGCATAGTTCAATAAAACGAATCCCCCATATCATTCTTCCATATTCTCAATCAATGGAAACCAAATCATTTCCTCCCTGTGTTGCTTGCTAGGATGTTATTCTGATGAATGGGTAGATGAACCCATTATGTTTTTTCTATCCATTTTCTCCACTGAAGAAAAGGCTACTACACAACTTGATTACAGTCAGTTTCTAGCTGACATGATACATGAACAACTTTTCAAATTTTCCACAGAGGGAATGTTCAAGTACTATGATTCCAACGTCCCCCTTCTCCTTTCTCTCCTTTCAGGGATGGCTCGACCTCTTGGTCTAGGATTGTTCAAATCTTCGAGTCAAATGACTTGATGGGATCTCAATGGAACTGATTTGACTTAACAAAGGCCCTCTTCCTATTCCTCGACACCTGCGATGTGGTACCTGTAGACCCTTTCCTTAGCGATTTTAAATTCTTGTGCCAATTTCCTTAGCTCTCACTGCTAAGATCCTCCTTGATATAACCACAGATTGCGACCGTGGGTCAACTCCCTTCGTGATCTCTCACTTTGATAATTTCATGAAATTCTTCCTCCCTTTACCGATTTTCAAATTGGAGAATACTCCAAGACCAGATCTACAGTCCTCATTCCTCTCGTGATAAACGATTGTGATCAAATCATGATTTCGTACTTCGCGAGTCTTCCCTCCTCTCAAATCTTCTTTTTCGACTTACGAACCAACGATGCGCTGATCCTTTTCCATGCGTCCTTCTAGATCCAACAACCTAGATTGAGATATCTCTTCACGAGTTCACAAATATCCTTATTTTCTCCCGCAAACCTTCCGAAGTTATGTCTCCCAAACCTCTCGATCTTCTACCAATTGTCTTTTCCTTGATGATGGGTAATCTCTCCATCTTTGGGACCTCGACAAATCCTCAACTCTCTTGTGCACTTAGCACAATTTCCCTTTTGAGACTTAGACTGTTCTCAAAAATCCTTCTGCACTCCTTGCAGAGTTCTTCACAAACTTCGTTATGTGATTTGGATCGGCTTGAGAACCCCCAAGGTTCCAAGTTCATCTGCGAGCTTCTATTTCCATCCTAGTCGTTTATCGCCCTTCCTCCTAAGATTATAAGGTGAACTCTTGACACCTTAGGTGCACTCCTTACACTTGGATCAATTCTTCAATGGATTCTCCCTCGGCCTTATGAAAAGGTTAAGGGATATCCTTTCCTTTGTCGATGCACTTCTTGCATAACCTTCCTTCACCAGAATTTTCAGCAATTCTAGGATTCTTCTACACCCTCAACCGTGTAGTTCTTGGGTATGCTCACACAAGCTTGATGACCTCCTAGAAGAGTTTTCCAGAGTGTTCAATAACTTTTTGTTGTGTCTCTCTCCACACAGTCTTTATTTTCAAGGGACTTAACCGCCTTGAAATTTCTCCCTGAGTCTGTAAGTAAATTGCGTGTGCTCGCCTGACAACTTCTCTTCTTACTCCACTGAGTTCATACCCTCACTCCTTTTGTCGGATTACAGAGTTTTCCAGCTCTGTCATGCACTCCTTGCACTTAGCCTAGAGAACGAGACTTAACTTAACACACTTGTGGATAGAAAATTGTATCTCTATCCCTGCATATGACTTCTAACATCAATCTACAATTCACAAACATGTAAAATACATTCACAACACAACATCCATTACACAGAAAGATAAAAAAGGAAAAACTGTCATTTTCTATTAATGGTGGAATGCCAAATTACAATGGTGGAGTATGATCTGCAACTTAGTCTTGGCTCTCTGTGTTTTCTCCTCTAACTATCTAAAATTGTCTAACAGTTCACCACCTAACTACCTAACCTCTACTTTTCTTACAATATAAAGATTTATACAAGAGGGGCTATGTGAGCTTCCCTTGTAAGCTACCTAATGGTTTCAAATTACGATTCCTAAGGATTATCTAAAGGCCAAATTGAAATGATAGAAATTCTTCTCCAAATTGGACATAGATCTATTTTGTCTTCAGCCTATTAATGATGACCTTATCTCCAACTTATGTGAAAGAACGATTTTTCTCCTTCCATCTTGTCTCCAATAAATTCCTAGATCTCGTCTTGGATTCTCAAGGAAAAAATGAGAGGACAGATCCTCTCCTTCCTTGAATGTGCACCATGCATGAAATCTAGTTGGAACGTGATGAGATGGAGTGATTCTCCTTCATCATACTCCTCAGTACCAATGTACCTGTTCCTCTTCTTTGAGGTAGACAAATTCTCCTTTTCCCTCCAGAAGTTGGATCAAGACGAAAATCTTCAACCTGTGACCTCTTGGACATCAATAGTGAGGAAAGAACTCATATGAGTTCAGATACAAATAATTTTTTGACCAATTTTACCATCCGATGGTATGCATGCTCAATAGAATAACATAACCAAGAATAAATGAGGAATTCCATAGGATTATGCACTTGTCAGACTTAGCCAAAATAGGGGACTGGTACCTTTACCAGAAACATACATAAATTAGGGTCTATGGGTGTGAGATACCTCCTTATAGGTTTCCTAAGTACCTTCCTTTCAGAGTATTCACCTTGGAATACATCAGACAGATGATCAATTCAGATGATATCAACTTCATGGAATTCAAGAAGAAGCAACAACTCAGGATCAAAGGCCACATCGGTTCTTTCATATGCAACAAAAGAGATGCAGGGGAAGAATCCAATAATTTGTTAAAGGAAATGAAATTCAACCTAAGCTTCCAATGGAATTATGACCCCTATGGAATTATAGAATAAAATAGGCTTAAAAACAAGATCTCTCCTTATGCTCATGTGCCAAAGCCTGAAATTGAAAGGTTCATGAATGAGACAGAGTATTAGGAAAATACTTTGTTAGATACAGAACAACAAACTTCACCTAAAAACATTTCACATACCAGCACTCCACAGGTACAAGCAGAGAAGAGAGCCAGGAAAGAAGTTTCTCCTCCAGTCACATAAGTCTCAGCAGAATATTTCCAAGTATACAGGAGGAGGACCAAGACCAGCCATACACCTGACAGGTCTAGAGAAGAATAAACTCAGTCCACCATAGTTATGGAGGTAACTCATTCATTAGTTTTCTCAGGAAGACAACATATAATGTCCACTTCCTCATCCAAGAAGAAAACAAATACCACATTGTCAGCTAAGTCCTCACATGAGCCTATAGGACTCAATATCTTTGAGAAGTACAACTTGATCAAATAGAAGAATGAGCTATTGACTAACAACACCTATGCACATTTTTGGAAGAATACATATACAACACAACACAGGTTACTATCTCCATTCGAAACAAAGAAAGGAAGGATGCACATGGCATTCCTGTGGGCAGAGGTTCCTCATCCCAAAGAAATCTCTGATTACAAGAGGGAAACATTTGAATTTGATGTAAAAGAGGTGCATCTAGCTGATCAAATGGACATGCATAGGAAAACAAGGGAGATGATTTTCTCTACCTTGGAAAATACATCCTTATCTTCTACGAAACTACAGGTATCTTTGAACAATGTCTAGTCTCAGTTGAAGCTGGAAAAGATATCTTCCCTAGCCAAGGATAACAAGATCAAATCCATAGAGGAGTTGATACTAAAAATTGGCTATGATCCATCCAATGTCAAAGAAGCCAAGGAATTACTGAAAAATAATAATGCTGACATCGAATCCCTGAGGAAACAACTAAAGCTCCTAGCTACTGAAGATTTACAAGCAAAAGAAATGGCTAAGAACGAAGGCCACAAGGAGGAGATGATGAAACTCATAATGGAGCAGAAGGAACAAATTAAGGAGATGGAGGTCGAGTTGGATAAGTTAGTTAAAGAGAAGGAATAGAGTGTTCCAATGGATATCATCCCTCTAAATGAAGTTCCTCTCACAGGAGTCAGTACAACAGCAACAACCACAACAACAAAAATCCCATCAACCATTCTAGTAAAAGATCCTGATGCTGTTGAGAAATTGGTAAATTCAATGGAGGACATGACCTTGCAAGGAGAAGAAATTAAAATATTGCGAGAATAAATTGAAAACATCCAGAAGGTGAAATCCATGTTCCAGTCCAGCTACAACACCAAGATTCACAAATCACAGAGACTCACTCAAGAAATACAAAAGTTGCAGAAGGAGACAATCATGGCCAAGACACTGTCAGAAGCCAAGGAAAACATATTGATGGACATCAACAAGTCAATGAATAAGATTTGGCCACTCATACAAACTTTGTTTGAGAAACATGAACTGGTAAAAATATCCAGATAGGCCATTGACAAGACAAGAATTGAGAGAAAATCCCACAGAATCCACTGAAATCATAAGGTTCTTAAAATCCAAACAAAAGAAGAACTAGAGGCACTGGAAATTGAATACATGATAGAAACCATCCTTGAGGTCAAGAAGGTTTTGACCAAGAAATAATTGATGCTGCAATTGGAGGAGAAAGCCTAGACAATAGACATTAGAGTACAAATATTTTTCAGCAAGGTTGATTCACTGCACAAGAAGGGTCTTGCAGGTTTACTAGTATTAAATGATAAGCTCATCACTTTGTCAGACTACGAACAAAATATCCTCACAATAGAAAAATATTGTTCTAAGTTTGCAGGAATACAAGGGATTATTATTGGCAAAGCCTTCTTAGAAACTTTGTAGTTGGACCTGAGCATCCAACATGAAATAAAATACATTTTCATCACAAATCCCACCTTTTCCAAGTACACTGAGATGGATGAAACATACAGGAGGTTACTCAAGGTTTCCATCCCTAGTCAAAAGATATGGGAAGACCTATGCTCTTTTCTCGAGTAGAGGTGATGTGTACATCCGATTCAGCATGAGGAACAGTCAAGTCAAAGCAATGAATCACCAACTACCTTCCCCATAATCAACATCAAGGATTCGAGCAGATCATCAACATTCCTATTATTTTGTAATATGTAATATAATTATTTAGATTTTTTATCCACAATATCTTGATCATAAATGACAGGATCAAATGTAATTTTTGTATAAATACTTCTTTCTTTGAAGTAACGAGGGTTGATTTTTGCGCCCAATGATCTATCATTGTAATCTTTTCAAGAAGATCGACCATTAATAAAAAGATTGATTCAGAGGATTCTTGTGTTTGAATGTTGGTGATGTTTATTTTTCTGTGTTATTGTTTATCTTTCTCTGTAATCATTATGTTTTCTGTTTCTATTCATTAAAAGGAAGTTAATGAACGAAATTTGTCTCAGGCACTCTGTTTCTTCTCGTTTGGTGATCTACATGTTTTCATCTTATATTAAGAAAATAAATTGTTAGTTGCTTCTTTGTTTGGTTGAATCTCTCACATGTTCTATCATTTCATCACATTTAATTCTAATAGATCCTATGTTCTCACTATCTCACCCTATGAAGAAATATTATAAAATCTGTATCTGATCTTAATATTTAATACAAACCCAATAGACCAATGGATTTTTAATGCAATACATTAGCTGATCCTTATAAAAAAAACAACAAATTTATATTATTTTAACTAAACTAATATCTAAAAACTCAAACAGATCTAAATCTTATAGAGAGATCCCTCTCTGAAACTGGCAGGGCTAGATCCCAGTTTCGAAAGTGGGTTTGGTAAGTTACCTCTGTTAATTTCTTTCACCCTTAACAAACTCTAGGAATTAGAGAGTGCTAACATAGTGGCAACCAAACTGGGGAACTGAACAAATTTTCCATCTTTACGATTTATCTTCCCTAGATAAAGAAAAAATTATTTCTGAAGAATTAAATATCTAACTTTCAAATAGATAAATGTTCAGAGGTTGTTGAAATTTGTATATATTAATTTAGATTTCTTAAAATTTAAAGTTCTCGCTCCAAAAATAATTCACACTAGATCTCAGCCTAATCTAGAACCTATAACAATAATATATAATATAGAAAAATTAATCAGAAAAAGAAACACCGTAGAAGGTCAAGGGAGCAATAGTCCTCTTCTTAGGGCCAATTCTCTTCTAAAGAAGCTTATTACAATCCAGGATATCGAGTTTGACATACCTTTTGAGCATAGAATTTTTAGAACCAAATCTTATAGATTTATGGACAAGATAGTACTAGATCAAACCATCCTCCAACCTAAAACCCCTGAAAGCCTCTCTCCTAGAATATATTTTGATCAACATATCCTTCAAGATTTTTAAAACTTGCAAGATCTGGCTTCAAATCTTGACCAAGCTCTGTATATATCCCACTTTCAAAAAAAAATTGAGCTTTCTACCATCTCTATTGCTACAACCTCTGTCAATCCTCAAGTAACTCATTCCATACCTCCCATCCCTGTCTCTTCCACATATTTTATCACCTCCCCACCGATCACACAGGTTGTCATTGAGTCTCCTCCACCAATCATGGCAATGAGATATGCTCCCCTGAGATATGCTCCGTTTGGGAAATATTTGTCCATTGATCATCCATCTAGTTGATAATCATTTCTAGCACTACTAATAGTCTTCAAGGCAATCAACACAATGTCATTCAAATAGAACACAATTGTGTCTATCCATAGTAGTACACAACTAAAATCCAGTGGTACACTGCCACACCAAGTAGCACACAGATCCTTGATCAGTGACATATAGTCACAATCAGTGGAACACATCCACCAAAGTAGTATACATCTATTGTCCAGAGACATATAGTCTCCATAAAAATCATATCATCTGATATCAACTTGCACAGACAACATTTTTATGATACAAACTGAATCATCTAGGCCATTCTTCCACTCACATTTGTGAGATATGGAAGAGAATCTACCCTCGGAAGGTAAAACATCAATGATGAGATATCTAGACTATTATTCTCAAGCAAGGAAGAATAACTATCCCAATTTCCGAGCCTGGACCATTACTTCAACACTAAACAATGTGCAACCTGGAGAGAATGAGTCTTCCCTAGGGAATGCCTATCCCTAATTGTTGAACCTGGACCATTCACCTATCTGGGCCATTCCTCCAACACTAAACAAAGTGGAACCTGAAGAGAATGAATTTTCCCTAGGGAATGAATGTCTGGACCATTTCCTAAGGAAATGACTATCCTGAACCAACCTCCAAAATGAACCATTCTTTGAAATGGCTCACAATTGTGAGATTCGAAAGAATGACTGTCCGACGAGGCAGACCAATCTTCTTGACCACTACTGAGAGTGATCTTCAAGAAGAGAGACTGCCCTATACCATTCCTTATGTCAACCATAAGGGGAATCACTGTCTATGGTACATAAGAAATTCATCAAACCGTTTTCATTACAAAAATGATCATTCGATCTAGATCATTTTTCCAAATTGGAAAATGCATGTCCATCATAAATCTCAAACCACTTTCCGAACTGGAAAGGAACTGCTCATCCTAGACCATTTTTTTTTGAACTGAAAAATGAATGTCCATAAATCAATAACACATCAGTGCTCCCTCCCAACCTGGGAGTCATCTCTTCCTTTTTCAATAAGGAAGTCGTCTCCAGAAGTTGTAGCTTGAGTACGCAAACTCTTTCATCCTGGACAGAGGCTTTACCAAAATATCTACTTATCTACTCATCTTTGGCGATATATATTGGAGAACCATTTTTTCTTTTCTTGACTTCATCATGGAGAATGTAATGCTTCATATCAATGTACTTCGGTATTTCTGGGACACTGGTTTTTCTTTGAAGGCTTCATATAGCTCTGATCAATATAGTATGTCATTGTTGGATTCATCTTTTGTAATCAAAAATTTCTTTGGGATGAGGAACCTATGCCTGCAGGAACACCAAGTGCATCCTTCATTTCTCTGTGTTGAATGAAGATAGTAACCTGTTCTATGTTGTAGATGTCTTCTTCCAAAACTGTGCATAGGTGTTGTTAGTTAGTATCTCATTCTTATGTCTAATCAAGTTGTACTTGTTAGAAAAACAGGACCGCGGAGCAATAAAATAAAAGAAATGCGGAAATAAAACACAAAAGATACACAATACAAGAGAGACATAGATTTACGTGGTTTACCCAGTGTGGGCTACGTCCACCAGAGAAATTGCCAGGTCCTTCCTTTATTATTATCTAGGAAATGAAGGGATACAACCTACAACAAAACCTGTTGTAACTTCATCTTCTTTCTCTCACAATATCCTCTCTCAGAATAAAATACTCACCATAATGCATAGCCTCAATACATTTCCCTCATAACAAAGGGTTTCCTTCTAGGTAAAAAAATCCTAACATAATTTCTACTGTTATATCTGCAACCTTATAATGAATGGTCCATATTTACAATGAAATTACAATATACATTTACAAGGCAATTTTTCCTTTGGGGGCTTTGCCACCTTACCCCCATCGAGGGACAGTGCCCCCGAGCCCCCCATCTGTGGGGATAGGCCCCCCGAACCCCGTAGAGGGGGTACCCCCTCTCTTCAGTCCCCCGTGTGGAAGAGTGTACATACTTTTGGGGTGTAAAGTCTTCATGGAGTATAAACATGGCTGAAAGTAAGGACCTCTGAATCAGGAACATAATCAGGCTCCACAACCAACAATATCCCACTTGGAGACTGATCTCAACAACTCCACCGCTATTGTATATGCTGGACTCTGAACCTTCTTGGACCTGGCAAATTTCTCATCTTCATATTTGTTGAAATAATGTAACTGCGAAGAGCATTCTTATTATTATTTTATTCATTGGATTAAATCCCCATTGCAGATTAATCAAGTCATTATTATTATTATTGTTATTTCATTAATACCCATTGTGGATTAATCATGTCGGTAATTGTATAAGGACCAAATCCCCTTTTGTGGATTGGTCATCGAAGAATTATAAAGGGTAGAACAAGAAGTCGGCCCTAGCAGTTACTATTGAAGACCCAAAAATAATTAAAGGTGGGTTTACCCACCCAGAGTGAGAGGTCGGCCCTGCCAGTGACACCCTCTCACATGTGCCAGTCTAGTATATATAGGAGGCTAGCGCCTCACTTCAAACACACAACTCACTTGCTCATTTCTCTTATGAGGAAAACTACAATTACCAGTTGGAGAGAGGGAGAAGAGTGGTGCATCTCTTGGGGAGGAATATCTATATTGGTTTGAGTTATCTCTTGAACATTGTATAAGCTATTTATGATAAAGAAGTTTTTGCTGGGTTTTCTTCCCCTAGAGGGTTTCCCAGGATAAATGTTGTGTCTCTTGTGAATGTGTATTTCTCATTGATCTTGTTCTTATAATGCTCTTATCTATTTAAATGAAAATAACTATAATAATGGCATAAACATTAACAATATTCATTCTTGAAGACCAACTGAAACTGAGCAGGAACTCAGTTTCTCTCTGGTTACTCCCTTTGTTAACATATCTGTAGGAGTCTGGCTAGTGTGTATCTTTTCCAACTTCAAATGTCCATCTTCCAGGGTGGATCGTATGAAGTGGTACCTCAACTATATATGCTTAGTCTTCGAATGGAAGGTTGAGTTCTTTGCAAGATGAATTTCACTCTTACTATTACAATACAACCTGCTATTCTCCTACTTCTTTCCCAATTCCTCCATAAACTTTTGTAACCAAATCATCTCTTTACTAGAATCTGTAGCAGCAACATACTTTGCCACTGTTGTTGAAAGTGCAACAACCTTTTGCAGTTTCAAAATCCAACTTACTGTTGTTCCACCTATAGTAAAAACATACCCTGTGGTGCTACTCTTGCTGTCTTTATCACCTCCCATATCTGAATCAACATATCCCTATAGAAAAGTGTCTAAACCTCCAAAACATAATGCATGAGTAGAAGTACCTCTCAAATACCTGAGAATCCACTTTATTGCCTCCCAATGTTCTTTACCTAGATTATTCGTATACCTTCTCACAACTCCCACTGCATGTGCAATATCTGGTCTTGTGCAAACCATTGCATACATCAAGATGCCAACTGGTGATGAATAAGGGACCCTGAACATGTATTCTATCTCCTCCTATGTCTTGGGACACATTTCTTTAGTTAATTTTAAATGGCTGGACAAAGGTGTACTAACTAGTTTTTCATTCTGCATTCTAAACCTCTCCAACACCTTCTTTGTGTACTCACCCTGAGACAATGTCAATTTGCGATTTTTTCTGTCTCTTGTTATTCTCATGACAAGGATTTTCTTTGTAGCACCCAAATCCTTCATCGCAAATGAATTGGCTAATTTCTTCTTGAGCATATTTATATCTTGCATATTAGACCCTACAACAAGCATGCCATCTACATACAATAGCAAGATAATATAGCTTCCATTTTCTAGCCTTTTAAAATAAACACAATGATCGGAATGACATATACTATAACCTTGTTCTATCATGAACCTGTCAAACTTCAAATACCACTGCCTTGG
Organism: Picea engelmannii; assembly: GCA_009831015.1. Classification (NCBI taxonomy): domain Eukaryota; kingdom Viridiplantae; phylum Streptophyta; class Pinopsida; order Pinales; family Pinaceae; genus Picea; species Picea engelmannii. Next base: position 272,924 of record ML782878.1, on the reverse strand, counting down.
AGCTTTCTTTAGTCTGTACAAGCCCTTCTTCAACCTGCATACCAAATTCTCCTTACCTTTGACCTCATACCCTTGTGGCTGCTACATATAAATATCTTCCTCCAAATCCCCATAGAGAAAAGTTGTTTTTACATCTAACTGTTCAAGATGCAAACCTTCTACTACCACAAGACCTAAAATAGTCCTAATTGAAGTCATTTTAACAATAGGAGAAAATATTTCATCAAAATCTATACCTTTCTTTTGTGCAACCCCCTTTACAACAAGTCTAGCCTTGTACCACTTTTCTCCTCCATCTTCTTCCTTCAACTTGTAAACCCATTTATTATGCAATGCTCTTTTTCCCGTAGGAAACTGAACCAAGTCCCAAGTCTAGTTATTTGCCAAGGAATCCATTTCCTCTTTCATGCCTTGCTCCCACTTCTTTTTGGTGTCTACTTGCATTGCCTCTTCATAACATTTTGGTTTACCAGAATCAGTCAACAATAAATAATATAATGAAGGAGAGTATCGTTTAGGGGGTATACTTAACCTGGTAGATCTTCTAACAACACATGCAGGTGTTTGAGGTGCCTATTTCTCATGTTGTTGTACATTTTAATTTTCAGCTTCCTTTGAAATTTCTTTTTCAGTGATCTCATCAAGCTATGTGTATTCTTGTTTTTCTTCTTTCTATTTCTTTCCTTGCAATTGATCTTTGTACATGACCTTTTCATTGAATATGACATCTCTACTCCTAATGATTTTGTTATTTTCATAATCCCATAATCGATAACCAAAATCATTAACACCATATCCAATAAAGGTACACTTCTTGGATTTAGACTCAAGCTTTGTTCTATTTTCTTTATCAATATGGACAAATTCTTCACAACCAAAAGTTTTCAAAAAATGATAGTTTACCTTTCTTCCTTTCCATTCCTCCTATGGAATTATACCATCCAAAGATCTTGAAGTTCCTCTGTTTATTAAGTAAATGAAAATATCTACAACATATGCCTAGAACTATAAGGGAAAAACAACATGCAATCTCATACTCCTTGCACTCTCCATGATTGTCCTGTTCATCCTTTCTGACACACCATTTTCTTGTGGTGTTATTGGAACTGTCTTCTCTCTACGAATCCCATGGTATGAACAATAATCATCAAAATCCTTACTGCAATATTGACCTCCATTATCTGATATGAGACACTTCAAACTTTTTCCTTTCTCATTCTCAACTAAACCTTTCCATTTCTTAAAAGTATCAAAAACATCATATTTTTGTCGAATTCAATAAACCCAAGTTTTTCTAGTTGCATCATCAATAAAAGTAACATAATAACAAGAGCCACCAAGAGATGATACCTGAGATGGTCCCCATACATCTATATGCACAAGATCTAACCTTTCATTCTTCATTTATTTTCTGACTCTCTTTTGTTTTCCATAAACATAATGCTCACAGAAGTCCAAATCAATTTGTTTAAGATATGGCAAGAAATTTCCTTTGTGAAGTATCTGCATACCCTTCTCACTCATGTGTCCCAGCCTATGATGCCATAGTGTTGTATCCACTCCTGTAGAAGCTAAAGAGATAGAAGAGTCAATATTACCAATACATAAATACAATTTACCTACCTTCTCTCCTTTTTCTATCACCAATGATCCTTTGATGACCTTCCACGTCTTATCTGTAAATATGGATACACAACCTTCACTTACCAACTGCCCTGTTGAAATTATATTTTTCCTTAAATCTGGAACATGTCTTACCTCTTTCAACAACCATTGGTTTCCATTGTTTCTTTATTTTTACCTTTCCCATTCCAACAATTTTTCATGGTGCATCATCACCCAAATGAATCTATCCAAAATTACCTTGAACATAATCTAGAAAATGCTTCCTATGGGATGTGGCATGAAATGAAGCCCCCGAATCTAGTACCCAAGACTCATAAATATTATCTACAGAAAGAATCAAAGCATCTTGTAACACATCACCTGTTACATTTTCTTCCTTATTTCTCTCAAGTTGTCCATCTCTTTGTTTCTTTGGAGCTCTGCAATCTTTCTTCAGATGTCCTTTCTTCCCACAATTCCAACACTCTATCTTTCAAAGTCTGGATTTGGATATTCCCTTCCTAGAATTTCCACGGTTCCCTGAGCCCTTTCCTCTATCCTTTTGTATTCCCCTTTTCTCCATGTACAATGAATTACCTGATGTCACACCTATGATTTTCTATCGCATTTCCTCACTAAGGATAACACCAACAACATCATCAAATTTTAAAGTATTTGAACCAGAGACAAAGTTACTTACAACCATGATCAAACCATTCCAACTTTCTTACAATGAGCACAATATTAGAAGATCCCTAACCTCATCATCAAAGTCCACTTTTACAGAACTTAGCTGATTAGTAACCGTATTAAATTCATTTAAATGATCTGCAACAGACCCACCTTATGACATCTTCATATTAAATAATCTCTTCATTAGAAATACCTTATTAGACACCAAGGGTTGTTCATACAGTTTAGCCAACGTGTCCATTGGATCCTTCATTGTCTTTTATTTTGAAATATTGAAAGCCACCGACGCTACCAAGCTCATTCGTATCATTCCTAGAGCCTTTCTGTCAAGAATCTCCCATTCTTCATCCTTCATGGTCGTCGACTTCTTTGCTACTCCGCCCAATGGTAGGAATAGATCCTTCTGACATAAATAATCTTCCATCTGCATCTTCCATAACTGGTATTTTTGGCCATTAAATTTCTTGACCCTAAACTTTCCATCTTCCGACATTGCTCCCACTCGAACCAGGAACCCTTTTTTCTTATGAGTTACCTTTCGCTCTAATACTAGTTGTTAAAAAAACAGGACCGTGGAGAAATAAAATAAAAAAATGTGGAAATAAAACACAGAAGATACAAAATACAAGAGAGACATAGATTTATGTGGTTCACCCAGTGTGGGCTACGTCCACCAGAGAAATTGCCAGGTCCTTCCTTTATTATTATCTAGCAAATGAAGGGATAAAACTTACAACAAAACCCGTTGTAACTTCCTCTTATTTCTCTCACAGTCTCCTCTCTCAGAATACAATACTCTCCATAATGCATAGTCGCAATACATTTCCCTCATAATAGAGGGTTGCCTTCTAGGGAAAAAAACCCTAACATAATTTGTACCGTTAGATCTGCGACCTTATAATGAATGGTCAAAATTTACAATGAAATTAAAATATACATTTACATGGCAATTTTTTCTTCGGGGGATTCACCCCTGAACCCCCATCGAGGGACGTTGTCCCCGAACCCTCGCCGGGGGCCTGCTTTCCCTCGAAGCCCCAGCCAGGGGGATAGGCCTCCCAGACCCTGCAGAGGGGGTACCCCCCCTATGCACTCCTACGCATGGAAGAGTGTACATACTTCTAGGGTATAAAGTCTTCATGGGGTATAAAAATGGCTGAAAGCAAGGACCTTTGAATCAAGAACATAATCATGCTCCACAACCAATAATACTTCTCAAAGATATTGATTCCTGGAGGATCCTGTGAGGACTTAGTTGATAGTGTTGTATTTGTTTGCTTCTTGGATGAGGAAGTGGACATTATATGATGGCTGCCTGAGAAGACTGATGAATGAGGTCCCTCCATAACTATGGTGGACTGAGTTTATTCTTCTCTAGACCTATCAAGTTTATGGTTGGTCTTGCTCCTCTTCCTGTAGACCTGGAAATCTTCTGGTGAGACTTATGTGACTGAAGGAGAAACTTATTTCCTGGCTCTCTTCTTTGCTTGTACCTGTGGAGTGCTGGTATGTGAAATGTTGGCAGGTGAAGGTTGTTGTTCTGTATCTAACAAAATATTTTCTTCCCACTCTATTTGATTCATGAACCTTTCAATTTCAGGCTTTGACACATGAGCATAAGGAGAGATCTTGTTTTTAAGATTGGTTTCTGATATAATTCCACAGGGGTCATAATTCCATGGGAACCTTAGGCTAAATTTCATTTCCTTTAACATATTATTGGCTTCTTCCGCTGCATCTCTACTGTTGCATATGAAAGAACTGATCTAGCCTTTGATCTTGAGTTATTGCTTCTTCTTGAATTCCAGGAAGTGGATATCATATGAATTGATCATATGTCTAATGTATTCTGAGGTGAATACTTTGACAAGTAGGTACTTAGGCAGCGTGTAACGAGGTAGCTCACACCCATAGACCCTGATTTCTGTATGGTTTTTGTAAAGGTACTAGTCTCATGTTTTGGCTAAGTATGATAGGTGCAAAATCCTCTAGACTTCCTCATTTATTCTTGGTTATGTTATTCCATTGAGCATGAATACAACTGGATGGTAAAATTGGTCAATGAAATGTTTGAATCTGAACTCAGATGATTTCTTTCCTTACTATTGATGTCCAGGAGGTCACAGGTTGAGGATTTTCGTCTTGATCCAACTTCTGGAGGGAGAAGGAGAATTTGTCTTCCTGGAAGAAGAGGAACATGTACACCAGTACTGAGGAGTACCTCAACATTCCCTCTATGGAAAATTTGAAAAGTTGTTCATGTATCATGTCAGCTAGAAACTGATTGTAATCAAATTGTGTAGTATCCTTTTCTTCAGTGGAGAAAATGGATAGAAAACCCAAAATGGGTTCATCTACCCATTCATCGAAATAGTATCCTATCAAGCAACATAGGGAGGAAATGATATGGTTTCCTTTGACTGAGAAGATGGAAGATTGATATGGGGGATTATTTTTAGGAAACTATGCGCTTTTAGGTAGGAAGAGTTCAAATATTTGATCTCTTTGCAGGAAAGACAGTTTATGATAGAGATCTGTAAGAATTTCAATGGAAAAGGGGGAGACATAATCAGTTTTTGGGTATCTGCAGCATTTGGTTTATCGTTTTCGGGGTGATGGTGAACATAGTTTCACTAGACGAAGAAACATTGGCCCTTTGGCTGGGAAGGTAGTGAGCCTAACATTTCAGGGTGAACTGGGGGAAATGGTAGGTCTAGAGAAACAAGTACAGTGAGAGATTAGACTCCCAGAGTCTGATCTCGTCGCTCTGGTCCAAGAATATGTCTTTGAGCTAGAAGTGTAATTCAAAGAAGTCAAATTCACACTTCGTCTCTGCAATTAGATAATATTTAGAGGCCAAGGGTATGCGATCCAGGTCGACGGGATGACGAAGAAAAGGATATTCCTCTGTTTCAACGGACTTATAGTTGGGTGCCATAGTCAAATACAGAGAAGCAAACGAAAGACAATGTTGTTTGTGATTACCAGGTTTAATGGCGGTTGTCGATGGTAAATCTGAAGGCGGTTAGCTTGAAAATGGGAAATGGTGGCATCGATTGTGTCTGGATCTATAAACAATGTAGGAATGGAGAAAGAACAGAGTTAAATGGTGGAAAGGGGTGTATGTTACAATGTGGGTGGTGAGTTGGATTAGTAACGGTTATGGCGGATGACATTGATTGGCCAACGGGCATATAGGGGTGACATGGCGAGAATTAAATGGCCAACAAGTGGATAGGATGTGATGTGTGATAGGTGAGTGGAGTGTGACATGTTTCCAGGGTAGTGGAGTCTGATGGCAGAGTGTGGTGATGGTATTGATCAGTGGTTTGGCGGTATATCGGAGGGGGGGGTGGGTAGGTGGTAAGTGGCAATGAGTGAGGGGGGTCCAACTAAACATTGATTTGACACGTTATGAGGGACCCGCACCAGGAAAACCACCAACTTAGACCCACCC
>ML782878.1:215952-267149 GCA_009831015.1 Picea engelmannii | reverse complement strand
TATTCACTGTTGATCATAGTTCTGAGTGCACTTTTATCAACCATTGAGATTAGTGCGCCTTTTATCCGCAATGCACCAAAGCTGTCAAATCCTGATAGACTTAGGATAAAAAAAAATGTGGGTCTTTGCTAGCTCCCCTTTCTTTTTATTGTCACCAAGGGGTCAAAAACACATTAGATTAACTCAAAACAAAGGAATTTAATCATCATTTTGCAATCTTTTATTGAAAATAAAACATGATAACCTAGTTCCTAATCTAATTACCTAGCCCATTAACCCAGATTAAGCTGTTGGGTCAATAATTAATCTAACCTAAGATATTTGGCTAAGATTAGACTGTTTGGCCAAACTTATTCACTATCCCATCGAATTTGTCTAAGATTAGACTGTTTAGCCAAATTTATTCACTATCCTATCTGCATAAATTTAAAGGGTTTGATCATGATTATACAGTATGAATTAACCAAATTATTCCATGGGGTTTTATCATTTTTCTCTTTTTCTATTTTCATACCCTCTTTTATTTTTTCTATTTTCTATTTTTCTTTCTTTTCTTTTCTTTTCTTTTTATTTTTCTTTCTCTTTTTCTTTTGTTTTGTAAATCGTTTGCAGAATGAAATATTATTTACAATACAATGCAATAAGAATAAGATATTAGAATCACTAGGTGATACTATGAAACATAGGGTTATAACAGTGGCTCCACTTGGGGATGGTGCTCTCCTTTTGAGGTGCCAATAACCAGCTACATGTTGCCTTGAATATTCTTCTACAATGTTTTTTCTGCATCCTGAATAGCTTTATTCTATTTGTAAATATGGTGGTCCAGATCAGTGTCTTAGGGCCTTCTCTTCGGGCTTCAAACATATGATAAGAATCACCTCAAAGATGACATAAAAGTAAAATTAAAAGTGGTTTGTACAATGAGATGAGTGACTAAGATATTCATTCTGGTGGAACGTAATGTTTGAGTATTTTTCCATTGACAGGTCCTCCTGGTAGATATGTTCCATCCATGTCCTTGAGTAAGAATGCATTGTGTCCTCTATATGCCTAGATTATGAGAGGGACTTTCCACAAATGCTCAAACTTCCCATGTTTTCCCTTGTCCTCATTTCTTGAATCTCATTTCAGTACCATATCACCCAATTTGAAATCATCCTCCTTGGTTCTTCTCTCATAAATTCTCTGATTCTCTCTTGAATTACTTGGGTCTGGTTATAAACATCCTCTCTGGACTGTTTCAATTGGATCATCTGATTGATCCTCCTTTGCATGTCATTAGGCTCTACCTATACTTCTTGCAACAACTTCATAACATGAACACCCAAAGAGGTGGGGAAAACAACATCAGTTCCATATACCAACTGATATGGGGACATACCAATTGATATTTTGGTAGTCAAACTATCATCCCAAAGTGCATGAACCAACTTATTGTGCCAAGATTTCTTATTTTCCTACAACATCTTCTTGATAATATTTACCAAAATATTATTACAATACTTAGCTAACCCATCTCCCTGAGGGTAATAGGCTGTAGAGTGTCCCAAAGTGATCTGATACTTGCTGCAAAATTCTATCATCTTTTTTTATCTGAAGGTTGTTGCATTATCATTTATTATCTTCCTAGGGCATCCAAAATGAGATAGAATGTTAGTTTCCAATAATTTTATAATGAGAGAGTCAGTGGCTTTCCTGTATGGTACAACCTCAATCCACTTTATGAAGTAGTATGTAGCTATGAGGATCCACTTATGTTGGCCTGAAGAAGGAGGGTGAATCTCCCCAATAAAAGATAAACCCCATTGTTGGAGTGGAGCTTCAACTGAAATAGGTTTCAAAGGTAAAGGAAAAAGATTATTTTTTCCTTCAAATATTTGGCACTTGTAATAGGAGGTTAGCTTTCTATGGACATCTGCAAACAAGGGGGGCCAGTAAAAACCAACTCTAAGAATTTTGTTAGCAGTAGTTTTCCAACTTAAATTCCCACCAAAATTTCCTTCATGGAACTCCTGCAATGCTTTGTCATCTTCAACTCTCAATAAACAATTAAGTAAAATGCCTCCAACATCTTTCCAATAAATATTTCCATTCAGAATGCAATATTTCAAAGCTTTAAGTTTTAAGAATCTAGCTTTAGTCTTTGTTAGACCAAGAGGAGCTTGTAAATTATGAAAGACAAAGATAAGGTCTTTGTACCATGGGGAATTTGAGAATACCTCTTTGATATGTGGAGTCGCCTTCTCTCCCTGTTCATCAACTGCAACTAAATTGTTTATATCTAAAGCATGGAAATTTGATTCAGCCATCAGTTTGGCCAAACCTTGACCCTTGATCAGTTTGGTTGGTTTAATTTCTATATCATATTCAAGGATCACAACAATCCATTTCCCTCTTTTACCATCTAGGTTATCCTGTGTCAAGATATCTTTCACCACTTCATTAGGAACATAAGCAATGGTATGTGAATGGAGAATGTAAACTCTTAATGTTTATTTGCATTTACCAAGGAAAAAACTTGTTTCTCCATTATGTTGTAGTTCAGTGCAACATCTCTCAATGATTTTCTGAAAAATGATTAGGCTCTTCATGGCCTTCAACAAAAGGACCGCTGAAATGGTGTGTTTAGAAGCAAAAGAGAATTAAGTATAAATATTTAGTATAATCAGGACTGATTAATAAAGGAGCTTATGTCAATGCATGTTTTACTTTCTCAAAGGATTGCTTAGCTTCCATGTTCCACTTTATTTTTGTATCTTTTTTATCATGTTTGTTATGTTCCTGATGAGCTCTGCCAAATTTGGTATGAATCTTCTCAGAAAAATTATTTTTCCTATGAAGGATTGCAATTCCTTGATGTTTCTAGGATGGTCTAACTTCTGAATGGATTAAATTCTTCTAGGATCTATCTTGATCCCATATTTATATATAATGTGTTCTAATAGTTTTCCCTCTTCTAAACCAAACAAAGCTTTCTTGGGGTCGAGTGAGATTCCAAAATTTCCGCACTTTTCGAAAACTATTTTGAGGTGTCGTAAGTGTCCTCATAATTTTTTGAATAGACAGTTACATCATCTAAGTATATGACAATAAACCTCCCAAGTTCATATACAAAGGCAATGTACATTTCCCTCTAGAAAGTGGCACAAACATTCATTAAACCAAAGGGAATTTTCACATAAATGAAATTTCCCCAAGGTGTAGTGAAAGCTATTTTTTCCTGGTCATCAATGTGGATAAGGACTTGGTTATAGCCAGAAAAACCATATAGCAAAGAGATCCTACTGGCTCCAACTACCTTTTGTAAGACATGATCCATTTTGGGCAGAGGATTGTTTTCTTTAAGGGAGACTTTGTTGAGATTCCTGAAATCAATGCAGAGCCTGATTTCACCGGTCTTCTTTCTAGTAGGAACCAAATTAGAAACCCATTTTGAAAATATTAAGGGAACTATTATTTTTGCATCATACATTTTCTTTATTTCTTTTTCTATCAAAGGCATTAACTTTGCATTTATCCTCCTAAGTTTCTGCTTGAAAGGATTATGTTCTTCTTTTATAGGAATCTTGTGTTGTATGATACTAGTGTCATAAGATTTCAAATCCTCATAGCTCCAAGCAAAGACGTCTACAAATTCCTTGAACAACTCAATATATTTCTGTTTTTTCTCGGGAGGTAAATATTTGGATAGCTTGATCATATTTGGTTTTTCATCTATTCCCATATTACATTCCTCAACCTCTTTTCCAGTAGGTTCTAACTTTGGATTTTTTTCTACATCGTTGAAATCAAACAATTCTTCTAAAGGAACTAACCCTCTAGGTAAAATATTATTCTTCAATTGCAATATATTTGAGTCTTCATCTTTTTTATTTATTTCTTCTGAATCTAGTCTATTCACACTAATACCTTCTAAATCTAGTTTATTTACACTATCATCATCACTATCTACGTCAATATTTGCACACTCAAACTCATTTTTAGACTGCAGGAAATCTTCAATATGTTCATCATTACCAAACACTTGCTAGTACCTGATATTGTCTGGGATAGTCGGTCTACATTTCACCTCCACTTTGTATTGGTGATTTGGATGGAAAGGTATTTTACACGTGGCTGCCGAAGTAGCCACCAGTCCATATGTAAGTATGTTTTGGCCTCTGAGAATTACCTGCAAGTCAATTTCAGTGAAACATTGTAGAAAATCCAAAATGTCATTTCTATAAGCTCTGAGTCTAGGATGTTTGGAAAAATAATCACCTTTGATATGTTGAATGATCAGTTCGAGATCACCTCTTACCATAATTATTTTTTCACCAAGCTTCTTCAACAATTTCAGGCCAGGCATCAATGCTTCATACTCAACTATGTTATTGGTGTTGATATTATGGTAGTTGCGGAAGGTATTTACCTCCACGTGTAAGCCTGACAAGAATAGAATATTCTAGGAAGTAAGAAGAAACCCTAATTAGTTGGATAATAACCCTAGAAGACAAGTCAAATCAAGAGGATAATTTGTATTAGGTTATTAGCCTCCAAGAGAAGAAGTTGGCTAAAGGAAATATTATATACTAATTAAATAGGCACCGAGAATGAGAAGTCGACCCAGGTAGTTTGCTAGTTTTAGTATAAATACAGGAGGCCAGTCTTCATTCTAGCAAGCATTCTCAAAACTGCTGAAGCAACACTTTTGCGCACTACAGTTGGCCAGTTTGTGTGCATGTTTGGAGGAGAGTTATCGTTGCAGCTGTTGCAGCTAGAAGATTTCAATTTTGGCTTGGACTCTCTCTTAATTATGGTTTGGACTCTTTGATCATATCTTGTTACTCTTGTTTGATGCACTATCCTTGGAGAAAGGTGCACCATACTTTTTTGTCTATATAGCCTAGGGTTTGCTTCTAGAATGATTCTTTGTCAAGGTTAAGGTGCTCGGAGGTGGCTTCAGCCTATGGTTGGGTGACAATAATGATATTGTCTATGGTTAAACGATTACATCCATTATATTCTAATAGGTCATGGGCCCAAACCTCCTTCATTCACTCTAACCACTATAAGGGAGCATATCCATAAGGATACTAAGCTCGTTGAAGAATTGTTGCTAGGGTTTCAAGCAGGAGAAATTACTAAAGAACTACCGCTAGGGTTACTAGTAGGTGTAGTTGCAGAAACACTAACCCTCTCGTTAAGGGAACTTAAGTGAAGGAATTGACCTAATTTTTGGATAGACCATTGATCCCTAGCCTAACACATCTCCTGGTACTCTCAGCAATATAAGACGTCAAGTTTGAGTTTTTGGTTAAATCTACAATTGACCAAGTCAAAACAGACATGACTTACTCTATGAAGTCGGAAAACAATTTAGAAGGGGATTATAAATTCATAGCATAGAAGACAAGGATTGATCTCATCCTTGCCAAGAACAAAGTGTTGGATATCATGAAAGGAAATATTGTGGAATCAGAGTTTGAAGAAGGAAAAGTGAAGGAACCTTAGAACGTTGCAGTTTTGGAGAAGTTCAAGGACAATGACTTCAATGCCATGAGTATCATAGTGGATTATATAAAAGACCACTTGATACCATACATATCTCATCTTGATTCATCTAAGAAGATGTATGATCCCCTAACAAACCTATTCTCAGTCAAAAACATTGGACAAGTAATGAGTCTGAAGAATGAGCTCCATGACATGAATATGAATGATGATGACATCATAACATTATACTTTGTGATATATCGTATTTAAGAGATCAACTAAAGTTTATTGAAGAGATCATCTCAGAGAAGGAACTGGTAAATATAGTACTCATTGGTATTCCCAAGACATGGGATGCATTTGCTACAAGCATGAACACAAGGAAGGAGTATCCTACATTTGAAGAACTTTGGACTTGTTGTGCACAAGAAGAATCAAGGATCAGTTCAAAAGAGAAACCTCAAAAGAAATATGATGATCAATCCTTCACATCAAAGTTCAAGCATTTCATGAATACAGAGAAGTTTGGCTCTAGAAAGAAATTGAATCAAGAGAAAGATATGTCAAGAATACAATGCTTCAATTGTCAAAAGTATGGTCACTACAAGAATCATTGTCTTGAGTTAAATAAAAGGAAGGAAACACACGAAGCATCAGTTTCCGAAGAAAGGGAACCCTCAAAGAAATCCAAACAGGACAAAACAAACTTCTTCTTCTAAGACAAGGTAACAATATGCTTCATAGTTCTTGTATACACCATGTTTTTTGTACATATATTGCATATCTATTTTCTAGAAGATAATATGTTCAAGAGAAACTATAACTATGGAAGAACAACAAGATAAGGATTACTATTACAATGACTACAAGTCAGGCAATACACATGAAATGATGAAGTACATCAACAACCCCTAGTAATAATTCATGTGGAAGTCATTGCATAAGTAACAACTGCAAGATAAGCTGAAATCCGAATCAATGTTGGCACACGGGCATGCTCAGGTTTCAAAGCTACAAAAATGGGCCAACAAAACCATAACTACCAGCACCTTCAAAAACACCTGCGAAGCAAATGAAGTCTCACCCGAGGTAGAGGTAGGGGTGGTTGCAGGACTCAGTTGTCTACAACCTTAGCTGGGAAATCGATCTATGATTACAACACCTTAACAAAGAACTTAGCAGTTATATCTCATCAGTATTTAACCAGTATCTACTTCGAAGATAAAACCCTAATTATAGGGCACCACAGTTTTCACCCAGATCTAGCCTATTCAAGCACTAAGAAAATTCACATAGATTAGATCTAGCATTCATCCATATTATTAAGAACTAATAATTAACATATCTATCTATCATTTATCTATATCAAATCAATTAATAAAGTAAACACATAAACACATCAATACATCGCACAAAGCATAGCAACACAGGATATACATGGTTCACCCCTTCCCTGGGGCTACGTCCACCAACTCTTCTTCTCTTTTATTATCTTCGGTCAATCAGATACATGCACAAAGCCACAAGATCCTACTCCACATAGGACAGGAGATCTATGCGCACCTCACCAGATCCTCCTTCCCTAAACTAGGTTACAACGCAAAGATTCTATTCCATATTTTACAGTCACTTGTAGTTAGCCTTGCAATTCTCACATAGCATGCACAATGCATGTACACTATCACTTGCACTTAGCACTTGGCATCACTCATTTTTTCCTTTTCACTTAGAATACATACACCCACACCCTCTTACTTACATCGCCTAGCTTTCTACTTATACATTACAAAAGAGGCCTAAACATGGGTAAACCCATGGGTTGACATCCCCATACCCATTACGTAAACCCAAAACCCAAAAGGACCTAAAAAGGGTCCAAGATCCCATGATCTCTTCTTCGACTTGCACTCCACCTTTGAAGTCCCAAAAGTAGGTCAAACCTAACCAAGGATCCTCAAAACTTGGTCAAGGGCCAACAAGGCCCCAACACTCACCTGTGACTCATCCCAAGTCACTTTGGTCTAGGTAGCTCTGCTTCAAAATCCTCGAGCTTGACTCAAGCTTCTTCGACCTGTTGTTGTGCCACGACCTCCTGACAAAATCTTCTATTACTACTTCGCTGACAGGTCCCTCTAAGCATTGTTCAGCTGCAGAGATGACTTACTCCAGCTCTATTACTCAGCCTTCAATCTATGCAAAACGTTGGCAAGCCTTGCCCTGAATTGGTTGGAGTCTCTGAGTAACTTCCATTACTCTTCTCTGAATGGTATGGACCTGCTATTGGGAATTGTGCTTTTCTTGGGATCACTTCATCCTTTCGACTGCTAACAAGGCCTTCAAATGCACCTGTATTGTTTCTTCTTGCTTCTTTGCCTCCTGGAGCTATGACTCTAGTGCCTTTAATTCATAATCCTCAGTGAGTCGCTCATAATTTTGGGCATTGCGATCACTTGGTTGTTTAAATTCCATGGTGAGGGCCTTGATTCTTTAAATTGTTCTTCAAGCAATTAATTCTCTTTTATCTCGTACATCTGACAGTGTGTTGGGCATTGTTCAGAGCTCTAAGTCTTCTATTATTTGTTGTAGTTGCTGGATAACTTCTGTGAGCTACGTTACTTGATGCTCCACTCGGTCTTCTGCCTTTGGATATAAGTTTGTCACAGAGCGAAGTGATATGTTGAATGATTCTTTGAATCCCTTTTGTTATGTGAGAAACTGTTATTTTTCTTTCTTGGCTTGTGCTCTCTCTGTTGGACACACCTACCACACTTAGAGGGGGGGTGAATGAGTGTGGGGATCTTTTTCCCAAAACTTCCCTCTTTACATAAAACTCCTTAGTTAACATTCAACATTTATTCATTACCCATTGTTGTCATTTATAACCAGTTATATGTGAACATATATCAACAACACATATCATTAATAAGTCATCACCATAAGGAACACAAATAACACAAGATGTATGTACAATTTTTCTTTTTATTATGGACAACAATCCAAGGGTTTATCAACAACAACTGAATAGAGTACAACTCTACAAGAGCACCAAATCTATAATGCAAGACTCATCTTACACCCTGTTATAGGATAAATCGATATATGCAGACATTAATAGATCTCCCTAGATCCACCTGGATCTAGAACAAAATAGGACATGACCTGACACTTCCCCTAAGTTACAATCATTGAGTTTGTCATTGAAGAAGGAATAAGCGACGTACCTTTAGATATCACTTCCTTATGTCTTTATTGTCCCTGTTTCACTTTGGTAGCCTTGTGATATCGGATCTAAAATGACACAAATCGACCAGAGTGAAAGCAACAATAATCCATTCAATTAATACTTAAACATGTGATCAAGGAGTCATGTAATAAAATAAGAGTGATTTTATGGAAAAGGGACATGCCACTGTATTATATTAAATGAAAGTAGAAGATAAAACTAGATTGCCTTGATGTCGCAAGCTTCCTTTCTGTGGTCCTTCATTCCAACACAGGCACTTGCTCCATACTTGCATGTAGAAGATCTACTATGGCTTGATGGACAAATGGAGGCCTCAAGCGTCAATTCAAACATGATTCCTCACACAATTCTGAATCTATTCTTTCATCAATTCTCCATTCAATATTTCTTAACCTCTTCCTTGAGAAACCTTTCATTATATAGGAGAAGGGGAGATGGTTAAAGGGATGAGGATGATCCCACTAAATATGAGAATTCCGTAGGATGCCAACCTTGCGAATGCCAACTCATTTTCTAGAAGATCCTCTTCTAGAACCTTCGTAACCTCTTCTCCCTTTTAATCTTTGAAGTAGTTTCACACCCTACTTATAGAACAAACTGTGAACATCTCGCAATCCAAGTATAGAGTGGCCTGCGAGAATCATGATTTCTCACACCCTACAATACATGTAGCCTGTTAGTGCTGGAAGTCGCTCCTGGATTGCTTGCAGAAGCAGAGCCCAACGCCCATCAGTTTTTATGTCATGGTTTGATAGGTGGGTGATCAAATGGGTAGAGACTCGAACAGGTATCACTTCAAAATAGAAAATGTTTCTGATAACAAGGAACAAAGGAGGTCTTGACCCAACTTCAGTCAGGAAATTGATTTAAAGATGGGTAGGTGGAATACTTGGGAGAAGAATGGACAAGCTATCTCAGGCAACAGGCCTTTCGGTAGCTCGTAGAGGAAAAACTCTGAAAACAAGATCCGCTTGGTTCAGGGATTCAAGAAACTGAAGGGAAGACTTGACTGGATCCTCCAATTCCAAGTCGTTCAGTGCTAAGAAATTCACAGAGACTGTTTAGAAAAACACAACTATTACAGTGATCCAACATACATCATCCTATAATAGTCATAACTCAACTGGATCCTCCAATTTCGAGCTGCTCTAATACAGTATACACGGATATATGAAAGAAACTGACATTCATCAAGCAAGAAGTCTCAAGAGTCCATAAAAATAACCAGAACACAATTCTTCATTAAAGTTTTTACAACTGGGAGTCTTTCTCAACCATCGATGCCTACAAAAATACAAAGACTGAGTTTATATACTTAGGAAGATCCACCTCACAGAGGCATGTCCAGTCTCCCAAAGCTTGGTGTCCCTTCAGTCAAACTCGTACTGATATCTTTCTTTAAGCACCATCTTAACTATGCATGGCTCTTGCAAGGAGGGTAGCTGAGCCATTAAGTGCTCGGCTAGCGTGTGCAGACTTTTTTGTCGAGTTGAGGACTTTGGCATGGCTTCTTTGAGAAAATCAATACATAGGACCTCCTCGGTCAGACAGCTCGCCAGACCTTCCATCCCTTCACTTAATGAATGAAAGGAGGCTTCAACCACCCACTCTTGCTGTCATTTACTCCAGGCGAGAAACAACATGGAGATCGGATATGATGGTTCTTGGAGCTCGTGACGATCTCCACTGTAACTAAACCTGACGCTTTTGGCTTTCTTTATGCAGCTCCTTCCTTCTCCCAAGTGACCACGGACTGCGACCACGTACCTATTCCCAAGGCACTTTCGACGTTCGTGAATATGAAGGGGCTGATCCTGGTTGATCAAAATCGCAATGAGCGATATGACGAGATGGCTTAGTCTGGCACCACGCATCCCTCTGGATCTGACGGCTCTTAACTCTCCCGATCATACCGCGGGCCCGGGTCTAGGACTTTCCTGGCACCTCGCGCATCAGAAAATGATGGAGCTTCTCTTTGCATGGTGGAGTCACTATGGGCGAAGCGTCGAGATGGCTCCACTTGCTGCCAGGTGTCCCCTCTGGATGGACAGCTGAAAAACACTTTGTGATACCGCGGGCCCCACCTTTTACGCTTTCGGCGCTATCAGGGTTTGGGGTTTTGAATAACACGAAACTCTTACCCCACGAATTCCCGAATGCCGAAACGTCGACGCGGCCAGATCTTACGCCACGCATCCTTAGGATGAACAGGCGAGGGGCATTCGATATTTGAAAGGGGGCCACCCTTGCTTACAGGCTCGCTTGAAGTGACTTGGTGCTAGGACTGCGGGCTCGGTTCCAAAGGTGCTTTCGGCACTTTTCCAGTTGGCGATTTCAACTGCAACGAATGGGAGAATCCTTGTTTCCCGAAACTCCAATCCCCGATACGTCAATTGGAAGCCACCTGGCCCAATTAGATCAGACGACCCAGATTTTTTTTGAAATATAGGTGCTTTCTTTGAAACTATATATCGATTAACTTGGTAGCCCCGATATCCCGATGACCGCTGATCTGTTCTTATGGATGAATCTGGGCCGTTGGCAATGTAATTTCACCCGCTCATTTGATTGGAAGCTGTAAAACGAGAGTTTTCCATGCTGCGCTCGGGTTCTTCTCGTGTAACTTACAGACCCGAATGCTCTCGAGCCCAAGGCAAGAATTATCGCTAACATTAGGCTCCATGGGGGATAGAGTCATCCCTGTGATGCTCTAAGAACTCATTTTGCAGCTTCAGTGCCTTGCTGTTGGGCTATGGAGTCATTCTCAAAACATTCCGCTGCTAAAAATATAGGTCGAAAAAATAAAAACAAAACAAACTAAACGTTCATGCTTACAGGAGCTTATTTATGTATAGTCCTAAGCTAATAAAACACTTTACATGGGCTAGGTGAAAGAAAACTTCCACCATAGCCATTTAAGCAGCTTCCTGGATAGAAGCTCCTTCCTTCTGTCGATGATTACAAATAGGTGGTGTAACCATGACAGCAGAACGATTATGCTCTTCAACTCCTCCTTACAGGCTAAAGTTGAGATGAAATAGGGCAGCTCCAATTTATGAAGGAAATGCAACTCCATGTATTCCTTCACAGGCTCATAGGACCAGTGGCAAACTCCAGAAAATTGGCGACAGACAGCCTCCTCAGCTACACAGTTGTGGATGTGTGGTTGAATATCTATGGTAAGCACAGGTGGGTGGACAACTGACATAGGTTGATTGATCTCAAGCGGTGACTGCTTGTTGACTGGCTCTGTGCAGTCTGTAAACTACATCTTTGACTGCTCCTCTGGTTCTTTTAATGCCTCTTCTTGGCTCTCCCAGGGGTCAGAGTCATAATTATCATAGATAGGACCTGTGGGAATGCTCTTCTTTTCAATTTGCTGCTCAGGGGGGCTAATTTCCTCGCATGGTCTTTCATTTGTGAACAGAGGAGGAGGCTCTGCAGTCTTCTCTTGGAAGTTCTGGGTGTCCATCTCAGAACCTGATTCATAGCTGTCATACATGGGTTGGCTGCTACCGAGGTCATCAATCTGTGATGTGGGGCTCTGCTGCTTCTCAACCGAATAGTCGTTAAATCTGGGTGAGCACCAAACTTCTTCATCTTGCAAAAAAGGAACGATCTCCAGATCCTCCTTTTCAGTCCCAAATGTAAATACATCATGGGAAATCTCGTGAATAAAAAGAGAACAATCCTCTTCCCCAATGGCTTCTTTCTTTAAATATGAGACAAAAGGCTCCTCAGGGGTATAAACTAATGTCTCTATGGCTATGAAATCTTCAATATCCTCTTCAAAAGAGCCACCAAGAACATCTGCCTCAAGGACTGGAAAATCCTCTGCACATCGTTCAGCTTCCCACCTATCCAGTTGGGCAGAGAGAGATTTTATCAATTCCCTAACTTCACCCAAAGCATCTTCCTCCTCCTCAGGGTCTTCCTCACTCTCATAACCTTCCTCTGATGCAGACGAATGGGGATGAGAAAGGACTGATTTCTGATCCAAGTCATCAGGATCATCCTCACAGCCTACGTAAGAAGCAGCTCTATCTTGTATACAACTATTGTATCCCTCACAACAGTTATAAAAAATTAACTCAAAGGGATAAAGCTTCTGACAATGGGCAATGAAAGCTGCATGAAATTCTATGAGTGAAGAAATGCTAGCAGGAGGTAAAGAATGATACCATTTACAAGCATCCCCTGCTAACGAGAACATGAACATTTTCAATAATACATCCTCATGCTATATCTCCCACTGATGCATGAGTTCATGAAACTCCCAGAGATGTTGAGCAGGGTTGTCCTCTTCACGCTCTCTAAATCTGGGCAAATAATCGCTCCATTCATCCAGAGAAGGGACATCATTAGGAAAACTAGGAATAGCAGAAAAATTAAAAGGAGCAAACCTTCGAGCCAGGATTTTCTCCATATCGAAACAATGGAGTCGCTAATCGATCCTTGAATCACGAAGTCGCCAGGTGAAAGATGCGCAGCTTCAAATATGCTTGGTCCTTGTTCACCATCAAAGGCCAGATCTTAACGTTGTCGTTACCCCAGGAAGCTTCTCAGACTGAGAAAGAAGCTGCTGAAACCTTCTCGAGAAATCTCCTTAGGGTCAGCTTTCAGGTGTGCTAACAGTAGTCATAGCTGAAACAATGATGTGGAAACAATGGAGTCGCCACAGTGGAGTCACCAAGTGCACAGTAGCAATCTTTAAGGGATCTGATGTCTGATGCACCTTCAAAATCAGAGGCTCAATGTTGTTCTGCCCAGGGAAAATCTTCAACTTCGTCCCCGGCAACGGCGCCAAAAATGTTAGCGCTGGAAGTCGCTCCTGGATTGCTTGCAGAAGAAGAGCCCAATGCCCATCAGTTTTTATGTCACGGTTTGATAGGTGGGTGATCAAATGGGTAGAGACTCGAACAAGTATCTCTTCAAAATAGAAACTGTTTATGATAACAAGGAACAAAGGAGGTCTTGACCCAACTTCAGTCAGGAAATTGATTTAAAGATGGGTAGGTGGAATACTTGGGAGAAGAATGGACAAACTATCTCAGGCAACAGGCCTTTCGGTAGCTCGTAGAGGAAAAACTCTGAAAACAAGATCCGCTTGGTTCAGGGATTCAAGAAACTGAAGGGAAGACTTGACTGGATCCTCCAATTCCAAGTCATTCAGTGCTGAGAAATTCACAGAGACTGTTTAGAACAACACAACTATTACAGTGATCCAACATACATCATCCTATAACAGTCACAACTCGACTGGATCCTCCAATTCCAAGCTGCTCTAATACAGTATACACGGAGATATGAAAGAAACTGACATTCATCAGGCAAGAAGTCTCAAGAGTCCAGAAAAATAACCAGAACACAATTCTTCATTAAAGTTTTTACAACTGGGAGTCTTGCTCAACCATCGATGCCTACAAAAATACAAAGACTGAGTTTATATACTCAGAAAGATCCACCTCACAGAGGCATGTCCAATCTCCCAAAGCCTTGTGTCCCTTCAGTCAAACTCGTACTGATATCTTTCTTTAAGCGCCATCTTAACTACGCATGACTCTTGCAAGGAGGGTAGCTGAGCCATTAAGTGCTCGGCTAGCGTGTACAGACTTTTTTGTCGAGTTGAGGACTTTGGCATGGCTTCTTTGAGAAAATCAATACACAGGACCTCCTCGGTCAGACAGCTCGCCAGACCTTCCATCCCTTCACTTAATGAATGAAAGGAGGCTTCAACCACCCACTCTTGCTGTCATTTACTCTAGGCGAGAAACAACATGGAGATCGAATCCGATGGTCCATGGAGCTCGCGACGATCTCCACTGTAACTAAACCCGGTTCTTTTGGCTTTCTTTACGCAGCTCCTTCCTTCTCCCAAGTGACCACGGACTGCGACCACGTACCTATTCCCAAGGCACTTTCGGTGTTCGCGAATATGAAGGGGCTGATCCTGGCTGATCGAAATCACGATGAGCGATATGTTGAGATGCCTTAGTCTGGCACCATGCGTCCCTCTGGATTTGACGGCTCTTAACTCTCCTGATCATACCGTGGGCCCAGGTCCGGGACTTTCCCGGCACCTCGTGCATCAGAAAATGATGGAGCTTCTCTTTGTGTGGTGGAGTCACTATGGGCGAAGCGCCGAGATGGCTCTACTTGCTGCCAGGTGTCCCCTCTGGATGGATGGCTGAAAAACACTTCGTGATACCGCGGGCCCCACCTTCTACGCTTTCGGCGCTATCGGGGTTCGGGGTTTTGAATAACACGAAACTCTTACCCCACGAATTCCCGAATGCCGAAACGCCGACACGGCCAGATCTTGCGCCACGCGTCCTTAGGATGAACAAGCGAGGGGCATTCGATATTTGAAAGGGGGCCATCCTTTCTTACAGGCTCGCTTGAAGTGACTTGGTGCTAGGACCGCGAGCTCGTTTCCAAAGGCGCTTTCGACACTTTGCCGATCGACAATTTCAACTGCAACAAACGGGAGACTCCTTGTTTCCCGAAACTCCGATCCCCGATACGCCGACTAGAAGCCAGCTGGCCCAATTAGATCGGACAACCCAAATTTGTTTTGAAATATAGGTTCTTTCTTTGAAACTATATATCGGTTAACTTGGTAGCCCCGATATCTCGATGACCATTGATTTGTTCTTATGGATGAATCCAGGCCGTTGGCAACGTAATTTCACCGGCTCATTTGATTGGAAGCTGTAAAATGAGAGTTTTCCATGCTGCGCTCGGGCGCTTCTCGTGTAACTTACAGACCCGAATGCTCTCAATCCCAAGGCAAGAATTATCGCTAACATAGCCTACGAACTCATCTTAAAAATATGTTTTGTAGAAGAAGAAAACAATCATTTTTCTCAGGCAAAGGGTCCTTATGAGAGCCAAAACACATAACTATAGAGACATCACCAGAGTGACCAAAATAATGCGTACAATAATCCCCCCCAAAGTATGAGGTTGGAACTTGTGACAACTGAAATAGTTTGTAAAATGTGTGTGTGTGTCAGAAACAAGGATTGCACCTAATCAGAAACCTGCAAACAATCAAGCATCTGCAGAATATAATACCATTTCTGAGGTAGGCATTCTCATGCTCAGACCACAAATGAATGAACTCAGAAATGTAGGCCATGGTCACCAATCATACACCGTGGTTCCATGTCATCAAAATTCTACATAGCTACCAGGAATACACTGTGGATATATGTTAGAAGACTCAGATTAGGACATAGCCATGCAACATACAAAGTGGATCTATGTGTCAATACAAATCATAAATATTCCATCGCAACCTGGACCAAATATATGATACCCATGGTCTTCAATCTCGTCGTCTGAAAGTACAAATCTAGCCATGTGATTACACATGTCAAAGTTAAACATGGTAGAAACCACTTGATTACCAATCATTGATGAAAACCATGAACAAGTGCGAGGGAAATGACAATTTATGTCAATGACTCCCAAGGTACCTAAGTACAATCCGAACAAATGTGAATAAATGAGTTGAAGTCGAACACTCGGCTGAATCTCTCGATTAGGGGCCAATGATGTGAATCCATTGTCGAAAGCGAAGATACCTTCCATTAAGGCATGCAAGTTCTAAGGTACTAAATGATTTCTAAGTCTTATTCCCAGATAATGAGTTGGAGTCGACGAAAAAAAACTCATCACAAGAGGGCCTTGATGTATCCCCCATCAATAACACAAAATAAGTAACAGATTTTGAAGGTAAGTCAAAGTATGAATATGATTTGAAACGAACACAGGGAAGGCCGACATAGTAATAATTGACAACTGCAGATGGCTAACTCAAAGGAGGGCTTGTTTGGACTTCTCTTGAACATATGAACGACATGACAATGGTCTTGGCAGCATTGACTCAAAGACGACCCAAGATATGACCTTGTAGCAAGTTGGATGAGAGACAAATGGATTTCCCAACCCATATTCAAATGATGAACATGAGGTGTCATGTTCAAGAGTGACTCTTACTGCCATTAATATAAATACTAAAACACATCCCTTTCCCAAAATTTCCCCCACCATTTTTGGCGAGTACCTCTTTATTTTTACACAAGCTTGAGGAGGATAACATATGTTTGTTGATGTAAGCTCATCCTTCAGACGAGTCCCTCAGAGTACATTTAAAAAACCCTAGGAAGGAGTGGCTCGGTCCCATAAGGGCCTTTCGATGTTTGTTTAATGAGTCCAAAGATAGAATGCTCGGGCGGTTTTAATGTTTTGAGAGTTTGAAAAACACTTAAAGAGAACTCTCCCAATTCATTTTTTGTAAATTAGTTCAACGAGACCGAAAAAAGTGATAAAATATTGCTCATCAAACTTTTTCTTCAAATACTTTTACAAGCGTGAAAAGAACAAAATCCCTCGGCAATCTTTTCATTTTTATGGAGCGTGAAAAGAGATTAAAGGATACTCCCTTATTTTCATTATTTTCGTGTTACCATGACGAGTAGGAAAAGATGAGAAAAGTATACTTGGTTGCGTTCTCATGTATTTTCGAGCGTGAGAACGAACAAAGACTGAGCTTGAGGTTTTTCCTACAAAATCCAAAAAAGGTATTTGTACATGTGACAAAAAAAGGAAACAATACTCGTACACCGTCGTTCGGTCTTCTAGGTCATCTATCTGTGAAAAACCATACTCACAAGGCCATTAGGGTATTAGGTTTTTAAGCAAAATAATAAAAATAATATAAAAAATCAATGAGAAACAGTAAAAAAGTGAATAAATATGGGTGAAAAACCCTTTTTACCATTTCATTGTTACTTTGTCAAAAACTTGTCCAACACACCTATTTTTTTCCCAAATTTCTTCGCTCGATTGTGGGAGGTACAAGCGGTCATTCAGTAAATGGTATAGGACAATGAGGTAATCTCCTGATTCTTCAACTTTTTCATGGATTAAAATTGATTTTTGTTGGCAAATTTAAGTGTTTGAGTCCATTTTGGGGCCGGTGGGTGCACTCAGACATTCTCGTAGGTGGGCTATTCGGGACCTGTGAGAACCTAAGGTTTTCGTAGGTGGGCTTCAGTGCAGTTGCGAGAATCTCACATTGTGTGCAAGCTTCATCTGCGAGGACCGAAAATTAGATTTTCATGCATGTTTTTGCTCAATAAAATTTATGCAAGAGGTTAAAACGTTTTGTTAACTTCCTTCTCATGGCTCCATTGCAGGTATTGATCATCACAATGTTGGAATGGAGGGAAATAGAACATGAGGAGGATGATGCCATTGCTGGAAATGATCTAGGCACAGTTGCTGCCCTCCGGGAATGTGAGCTTTTAAAAATTTTCAGGATCCTGGGCATGAGAGCCCAACTCAGGTTGTTAGAGTACTTGGTCCACATGTGGGATGTGGATCAATAGGTATTTCATGTAGGGGTCCACACACTCACACTAGATATTGAGGATATCTATTTTTTGACGAGGTTGTCATGACGTCGATACCATGCTACTCTGACCGGAGGTAGAGGAAGTGGACTTCCTATGAGCGAGTATGTTCATCAATATTTTGTTCTCTAGGTGGAGAGAAGCAAGGGTAAAGTCGCCATCTGGGGCATCCAAAATATGATCTATGGATTATTTTGTTTACCATTGCACACATTGCCGGGAGTGCAGCTCCGCAGATGGCTCTCCAAAGCTATTTCCAGTATGCCATAGAGTGCACAGAGCCTTAGGTTTTCAACTGGTAGGACTCAGTTCTCCGTAGTATGAAGAGACAAGTGACAAAGTGTAGAAGGGGTAAATTGAAACAGTTCGGGTACGAGTCACTTTTGGTGTCATTATTCCTTGAGAGGATCTTGTTGAAATAATGTAACAGCAAAGAGTATTCTTATTATTATTGATATTTTATTTATAGGATCAATCCCCATTGTGGATTGATCATGTCGGTTATTGTAATAGGACCAAATCCCCTTTTGCAGATTAGTTAACAGACAATTATAATAGGCAGAATAAGAAGTCGGCCTCAACAGTTAATTAAGAGACCCAGAAATATAATAAAGGTGGGTTTACCCACCCATATTGAGAAGTCAACCCTGCTAGTGAAGACACACTTCACAGATTCCAGAACTTGTATAAATAAAGGAGGCTAGTGCCTCATTTGATCACAACTTACTTGCTTAGTTTGAGAGACAAGTTCTGATCTGTTACCAGCAAAGGAGAGAGGGAGAAGAGTGGCACATATTTTGGAGAGGACTTTCTGTATTGGTTTGAGTTATCTCTTGACATTGTATTGGCAATTTATGATAAGGAAGTTTTTGCTGGGTTTTCTTCCCCTAGAGGGTTTCCCAGGACAAATGTTGTGTCTCTTGTGAATGTGTATTTATCAGTGATCTTCTTCTTATATTGTTGTTATCTATTGAAATGAAAATAACTATAATAATGGCATAAAACATTAACATGGTATCAAAGCCAACCTGAAGGAAGCATATTTCGCAAGAGAAAAATGTCACTGTTGCAGTACCTGCAAATTAGGGTTTCTCAAAGTGAAGCTTTTTAGCTCCAAAACCACCTAGAAAGTTTCTCCCTCCCCCAAGGATCATTTTGGCACCTTCAGCGACCTTTTCTGTGGCTAGATCTCCTGGAAAATGAAACCCTAGTTTCACAAAGTACCAGAAAACCAGAAGCACCAGTCCAGAAATCCGCAGATCAAGTTTGAGGGGGTAAAAGTTGGATTTTCAGAAATCTGATTGCACCAGCTAACTCGCCTCAGCTCAACGCAACTATCCCCTGGATAAGATTTTCAAAATTCAAAGTTTGAAAAATTAGGGTTTACTCATAAAACCCTAAGTTGCAGTTGCAGTTGCAGTTGCAGTTGCAGTTGCAGTTGCAGTTGCAGTTGCAATTGCAGCTATAGAACCAATTGCAGTCACCCTTGAAGTTCTCTCAAGAGTTGGCAATGATTACCACTGCTACCAGATGGAGCCACTACCTGCAAATACTATCAGAGGTATGTACTTACATATGTTTAATGGTTAAAACCTAAAGAGTATTTGTAGGAGAAGGGATCTCTTGCCATAGATCCAGAAGGATCTCAAGATCCAACACATTCAGAGGAACAATGCAACCTAGGTGTGATTATTCTGATATACATCTATTTGTCATGACATTATCTTAATCAGTGTTGCATGTTGAAGCTATAATCAAAATATTAGAAGGATTAAAAGTTGATCATAGAGCTTACCCTCTAACCTAACCTTCTATCAAGATAGTGTATTGTCTCAGTATAGCAGACAGGTTGAAGAAAGCACTCGTCACTTGAGTGAAAGAGACCTGGAAGAAAAGCAAGAACTCATTCTTGAGAACAAGGCTCTAGGTTTGACTAATCAAGATTAATATGATTCAAAGGTACACATGACAAGCTGATGACTATAGTTGAGATATCAGTTGTTGTGAATTATTATACTTGATAGCATGTGATCATATAGAGGTATACATTTTTCCTGATACAACTAACACCTCCTCTAGGAGAAACCTTGTGTGTTAGTTCCAGGTTTCCATGGAAGAATGCTTGGTCACAACACTATGAGAGTGTTGACCTCATTTCGTATTGTATTCCTTACCTTTAATCTTTGCTTCAGATAAATTATAAGTGATAGCTCTAAAGGAGCTACTAGGATGATTGTTCATGCTATTGCTTTATATTAGCAGAGGGATATTACTCTTGCTTGTTGTTTTGTTGACCTTGCTCTAGGTCACATGTAATAACCCTGAGGAAGCTATGGTGAAGGTTGTAGAAGGCAACGTATTAAAGAAGAGACCATAGATGAAGCAATCATCATTGGAAGAGAAGAAGGTAGCTTGCATAATCTAAAGGGTTACTCAGAAGTTGTCATGACCCACGCCATTGAAGAATCTTGGCATAGAAGATTAGCTACAAATCACTACCATACATATGCAAAGTGGTCATAGGTTTACCAGAACTCAAATGTGATCATGAAGGCATATGCAATGGATGTGCACAAGGGAAGAACATCAAGAACCCGTTTCAAAAGAGGGACAACAAGACAGAAGGAGTCCTAGAACTCATCCATTCAGATGTGTGTGGCCCAATGCCGTCATCCTCCATTAGTGGGTATGTATACTATGTATCATTCATTGATTATTACTCTCGTAAGACCTGGATATATTTGAAGTGTTTAGTAAGATCAAGGAATTCAAAGCCTTGATAGAAAACCCTTCTCTAAGGAAGATTAAGATACTTAGGTGAGATAATGGAGGAGAATATACCTCAAAAGAGTTTGTGAATTTCTGCAAAGATGTTGGAATCAAGTGGGAACTCACTACTCCCTATAATCCCCAACAAAATGGTGTAGCTGAATGGAAGAATAGAACCATGCTGGGAGCTGTGAAGATCAAGATCTTCCTATGTGCTTATGGGCAGAAGTAGCGATGGAAGTTGTTTATGTGCAGAACCGATTATCCCATAGTGCACTTGGGCTCAAGACACCGGAAGAGATGTTCACCAGAAAGAAACCAGAGGTAAGCCATCTCAAAATATTTGGCTATCCATTGTTTATTCATATACCTAAAGAAAAGAGAAATAAGTTGGACCCTTCAGAAAACAAGGAAATATTTGTGGGGTATCCAAGGCCTTCAAAATCTACATACCAGGTCACCGCCACATTGAGATCAGCAGGGACGTGACCATTGATGAATAAGCAACACTTAAGAAATCAAGAATATGCCATCTTAAAGAAGTATATGAAGAGGAAACCATAATTCCCAGGATTGCAGAATCCATGAGGGAAGTTCCTAGAGCTGTAGAACCAGAGAGGGAAGTCGCAACTTCCCTTGATGAGGAGACTCCTGAAGACCATGATTTAACAGAAGTTCAAGAAACTCCTCAAATCACCTTCTCCCATAAAAATAAATCCTGCTTGGGCAAGAGAGCTTATTCAATATGGAGAGAAGTATGGTGTTCCAGAAGGAACCTCGAGATAGGTGAAAAGAACAAAGCCATTGTCCGGCTATATGGCTTTGATGTGTGATCTTCTAGAAGAAGAGCTTACCTGCTTTGAAGAAGACATTCAGAGAAAAGAATGGGCAGATGCCATGATAGAGGAATACCAATCCATAATGAAGAATGAAGTATGGGAAATAGTTCCCAGATCGAAGAATAAAGATGGGGTATCCTATAGATGGCTCTTCAAAATAAAACATGCTACCAATGGAAGTATTGAGAAGTATAAAGCAAGATTTGTCGCTCGTGGCTTTTCCTAGAAGGAAGGCATTGACTATGAAGAGACATTCACTCCTGTAGCCAGATACACTTCGATCAGGACCATCATAGCTCTTGCAGCTAAGATGAAGTGGAAGATGCACCAGATGGATGTGAAGATAGCTTTCCTAAATGGTGTCATCGAAGAGGAAGTGTATATAGAGAAACCTCAAGGATTTGAGGTAGAATACAGGAAGTCTCATGTTTGCAGATTGAAGAAAGACTCATACAGATTGAAGCAAGCTCCTAGAGCTTGGTATGGCCGTATAGACAGTTTCTTGACAAGCTTAGGCTTTACCAAGAGGAAAGCAAACTCAAATTTCTACTTCAAAATTATGGATAATGAACCAGTAATCTTACTACTGTATGTGGATGACTTATTCTTAAAAAATCTCATCGCTGAATGTGAAAAGAGACTTGCCACATAATTTGAAATGAAAGACCTTGGCCTAATGCATTATTTGTTAGGGCTTGAGGTATGGCAGAGTCCAGAAAGGATCTTCCTTAACCAAGGGAAGTAAACATTCAAAATATTAAAGACATTCGACATGCTAGAATGTAAGTCCATGAATACACCCATGGAAACGAAGCTGAAGTTGTTGGTCGATACTTAGTCAGACTTGATAGATGCCACACTATACAGACAAATTATTGGATCATTGATGTACCTGATGAACACCAGACCAGACATTTGTTTTGCAGTGAACACCTTGAGTCAGTTCCTGGTAGAACCTAGACGTGTTCATCTAGTGGCTACAAAACATGTGATGAGGTACCTTAAAGGTACAATAGATTATGGTCTCAGCTATGATGGAGATCATAAATTTACATTGAGTGGATATACTGATGCAGATTGGGAAGGAAGCGTTGCTGATAGAAAAAGCACTTCCGGATGTTGTTTCAATTTGGGATCAGCCATGATCTCGTGGCAGAGTAGGAAGCAAACCAGTATTGCTCTCATCACAACGGAAGCAGAGTACATTGCCGCATGTTCTGCTAGCTGCAAAGATATATGGCTTCGAAAGTTGCTGACCGGTTTATTTGACCTAGAAATGGAAGCAACCATGATCCAATGTGACAACCAGAGCTGCATAAAAATGACAGAGAATCCTGTATTCCATGACAGGTCGAAGCACATAGAGATTCGCTATCATTACATCTGTGACATGGTCCAGAGAGGAGCCTTGAAGCTTCTATATGTCAGCACATATGAACA
This sequence comes from Picea engelmannii, assembly GCA_009831015.1. Classification (NCBI taxonomy): domain Eukaryota; kingdom Viridiplantae; phylum Streptophyta; class Pinopsida; order Pinales; family Pinaceae; genus Picea; species Picea engelmannii. The sequence goes on along the minus strand of ML782878.1, from coordinate 243,957 downwards.
GGTTGTTGATGTGTTGACCAAACCTCTATCTCATGTAAAGTTTGAACACTTTCGAGATAAGCTTGGTATAGTCCGAAAGGACCCTCCCTGAAAAGGGGAGTGTGTGATTCCTTGCTTCTGACCTCGCTGTTAGATGTAAATAAAGATGATTCCTTGCTTCTGACCTCGTTGTTAGACGTAAATAAAGATGATGTGTGATTCCTTGTTTCTGACCTCACTGTTAGACGTAAAGCAAGATGATTCCTTGCTTCTGACCTCATTGTTAGACGTAAAGCAAGATGATTCCTTGCTTCTGACCTCGCTGTTAGATGTAAAGCAAGATGATGTGTGATTCCTTGCTTCTGACCTCACTGTTAGACGTAAAGCAAGATGATTCCTTGCTTATAACCTCGCTATTAGACGTAAAGCAAGATGATGTGTGGATTCCTTGCTTCTGACCTCATTGTTAGACGTAAAGAAAGATGATTCCTTGCTTCTGACCTCGCTGTTAGACGTAAAGCAAGATGAGGTGTGGATTCCTTGATTCTGAACTCACTGCTAGACGTAAAGAAAGATGATTCCTTGCTTCTGACCTTACTGTTAGACATAAAGAAAGATGATGTGTGTGTTCCTTGCTTCTGACCTCGCTGTTAGACATAAAGCAAGATGATTCCTTGATTCTAACCTCACTGTTAGATGTAAAGCAATGTGATGTGTATGTTCCTTGCTTCTGACCTCGCTGTTAGATGTAAAGCAAGATGATTCCTTGCTTTTGACCTCCCTATTAGACGTAAAGCAAGATGATGTGTGTGTTCCTTGCTTCTGACCTCGTTGTTAGACGTAAAGAAAGATGATTCCTTTCTTCTGACCTCATTGTTAGACGTAAATCAAGATGATTCCTTACTTATGACCTCACTGTTAAACTTAAAGCAAGATGATGATGTGTTCCTTGCTTCTGACCCAGTTGTTAGATGTAAAGCAAGATGATGTATACCTTTCTTCTGACCTAGTTGTTAGACGTAAAGCAAGATGTGACTTGCACCAAGCTACAAGCTTAACAGCTGTGAAATAGAGCCAGTCTAGTACTGTGATGGGCCAGCCTAGTGTTGTGATGAGGTATAATTTTTATACTGATACATATTGATGAATATGATGATGGAATTATTTCAAGAATGACGATGTTGCTGATGAAGAAAACTTCTGATGATTTATAGATACGCCAACCAAGATGATATTGATGATGTTGTCCTCCTACCTGATGTTGTTGATGATGTTTTCCTCTCTCTCTCGCATGATGTTGCTGAAGAATACCCTTCTTGTTAAGGGGGAGTGTTGAAATAATGTAACTTCAAAGAGTATTCTTATTATTATTGATATTTTATTTATAGGATCAATCCCCATTATGGATTGATCATGTCGTTTATTGTAATAGGACCAAATCCCCTTTTGCGGATTGGTCAATAGACAATTATAATAGGAAGAATAAGAAGTCGGCCCCAATAGTTAATTAAGAGACCCAAAAATATAATAAAGGTGGGTTTACCCACCCAGATTGAGAAGTCGGCCCTGCCAGTGAAGAGACACTTCACACATGCCAGAACTTGTATAAATAAAGGAGGCTAGCGCCTCATTTTATCACAACTTACTTGCTCAGTTTGAGAGACAAGTTCTGATATGTTACTGGAAAAGGAGAGAGGGAGAAGAGTGGTGCATCTTTTGGAGAGGAATTTCTGTATTGGTTTGAGTTATCTCTTGACATTGTATTGGCAATTTATGTTAAGGAAGTTTTTGCTGGGTTTTCTTCCCCTAGAGGGTTTCCCAGGATAAATGTTGTGTCTCTTGTGAATGTGTATTTCTCAATGATTTTGTTCTTATATTTTTGTTATCTATTGAAATGCAAAGAACTATAATAATGGCATAAAACATTAACAGGTCCCACTACTACGTTTACAGGTAGATTGGGGTTTATCGGTCCCACAGGATCCGAGGATGTTGTGGTGGTGTAACCTCATGGCTCGGCACGTAGCAAGGCCTATAATCAAATATAACAATTCATTTTTTGACTGGTTGAGGCCCCATATGCTGATGATCAATGACTATGCATATGTTGGCTTGGATTTCCGAGGAGATCCGCATTTGGTTCTACCTGAGGATGCTCAGTGGGGTGACTTAGGTAAGAAGTACACATTTTGTTATTTTTTAATGTTTTTTGCAAATTTCATTATGTAAATTTTTTTTATGTCTTTGATCCAAGGACTAATCAAAATTTTCTTTTGATGACACAGATGTGGGGCCATATCAACCTCCAGGAACATCTCCCATTCAGAGACGAGGAGAAGTGGAACCAGTGGCAAGATGGGATGCTGAGGACTACGAGGCAATTGAACAAAACTTAGAGGGACTGACCGCGGATGTCCCAGACATCTCTATTGGGGAGATCCCAAGGCGCTATCAAATCCATACTATGGCTGTGTCTGAGTCTCTTAGTCGACTGCTCCATGTGGTATCCATAGCAGTTGTATGTTACAGTGAGCGTCATCCGTGATGCTAAATTGTAAAAGCCATGGGCTTCATATTTTGATATTTTGGTCTTTGGACAAAAACTTTTGTAAAACGTTTTATCATTATATATATATGCGGCTTCTACCGGATTATTTTTTTTGTATAATACATGTGATGTATTTATAACACATAATTAGCTAAAGCATCAATCAATGTATTTAGACATCTAGGAATGTGTTGATACTCAATATAATCAAAATAAAGTTCCAAGAGGTGAATTTGTAGATATACCTGCAATAAAGTAGGACTTCAGATAGCATAGACATTACTTAATTGTTGCACTACTAGATGTGAATCAAGTCGTATAACCAGGTGGTGGATACCAAGAAAAATAGAATTAGTCAACAATTCGATGACGACGCTATATTCTGCGATATTATTGGTCGCACGACCAAGACAAACACCTCATAGACTGATGAGTTCATTTGTAGGTGCATAAATCACCCATGCAACAGAAGAAAGGTTCTGAGTACTACGACTAGCACCACTGATGAAGCCAATGTGGGGTAGCAAAGACTCCAACATCTGAAAACCAAGCACAACGCAAGGTAAGCGGTCGAGGGTAGAAGCCAAATAATGAAAAAGCACACTAAAGTAACACAGAAAAGTATGATACAATAAAATACAAGCACTCATGCACATGTGACTTAAGCATAGTACTTCTTTAAGTAAATCCCATTTCTAGGTTCACTGAAAGGGATACCATTCTAGTCCGCTAACTCGTAGGATCCTTTCTCTAACACTCATCTAACGATATAAGGACCTCGCCACATAACCTCAAATTTTTCGGCTCTTAGCAAATCTCGATCTTGTTCATAAAGGAGAACTAGATCATATTTAGAGAAAACGCGTGGTTTGACACGCTTTTCATATTGGGCTTTGACGCGTTTCTTCTGGGTTTCTATAACTAGGGTGGCATCATGATGGGTTTCATCTAGTTGCATAAGATACAACAAATGTTCTTCTTCAGCAGAAGTGTTCGGGAGTATTTCAACGACTAGCTTTAGAGATGGTATCTCACATTCAATCGGCAAGATGGATTTGATACCATAAACTAACTGGAAAGGTGTAAACCCAGTAGCAGACTTGACAGACGTCCGGTAAGCCCACAATACTAAAAACAACATCATGTGCCAACTAGTTTTGTGAATCCCTATCATCCATCAAAGCATGGTAATGAGGACTTTGTTTATTGCTTCAACCTGGCCATTGGCCTGTGGGTAATAGGGTGTTGATTTTCTAAAGTGGCTACCGTGATCAGTAATGATAGATTGAGGAACACCAAACCAAGAAATGATGTGATTGAATATGAATAGTGCTACAGTCTTTCTGGTATTGTCGAATGTAGGCATCGCCTCGACCCATTTCGTAAAGTAATATATGGCTACAATAATGTATTCATGCCCCTCAACCAAGTGAGGGTGTGATGTAGACCTATCGGCCCTCAGGCTGAGATCCGCTCACAGGATCATTCTTTATCTCCCTCGAGCCAAATAGGCTCTTTAGATTCCCTGCTAGAATCACAAATTATCGATCCACGGGTCCTTTTTGGTAGCTTCCCTGTGTGAACAACACTAGGAACAAGCTCCCCTCTGTTAACTCCCTCTACGCGTGACCACCGGCTAAGCTTAACGCTAGCTCCTCTCGCTACTCGCCACTTTGTGAGTTCAAAGGTTGAACTCTCGTTCCTTCCTTGTTCGATCCTCTGAGACTTGAAATTCAGTGAAGGTTGACCTTCCTTTTGCACTTCTCGCAACATGCCACTTCGTGAGTTGTAGCATCCAATATTGGCACCTTCCTTTCACGAAAACCTGAGAATCGATGTTAGCTTTCCCTCTCACATTCTCGCTACTCACAACTTTGCAAGTCGAGGGATTGAACTCTCGTTCCCTTATCTCATGAATCCCCGAGATGCGAGAGGTCAATGGGTGTTGACTCCTTTCACTAGGTGACACGTGTCCACCTATCTATCGCACGGGCCCACCTTGCGGTTCTACCACATGTCCCTCATCCCCAGCTTCGAGACTTCGCGACTTCACTTCCCGAAGCACTACCTCCTTTGCATCTCGACACCCGAAGTGCCGAGATCCTGAACTCCTTGCTTCTCCTTATCGCAATTCGCGACTTCAGGACTTTTGGGATAGAAGTCTCAACTTCCTATCCGTCGATATGCCAAAATGCCAAAATTTTGACACGTCGTCAACACGGGTCCCACAACGGAACTTCCTGCCTTTTCTTGGAGTTTCGGACTTCGCAAATTCATGAATCCTGATGCTAAGATTTTGGTTCTCTGACTCATGAAACCCTGAAATTGTCAACAAAGGTTTGACCTCCGTGTTGAAAAGTATGCCACCTATCCACTCTGTGCTGTCAAATTCTTCTACACCTTCAAACCTTTGAATGCGTGATAGGTGCGATGAGACTCTGATCCAACGGTCCTCCCTTGACCTAGATCCTACGGCTGTCCTCGCTCCTTGTGATTTCGCCACTCACGACTTGGAGCACCCAATCTTTGGGCTCTCACCTTACGAACCTCCAATTTCATGAGATCCCTAGATCTCTACCACCTGTCCTCCTCAAATGGATGGTTGCGATTCTCTCGTGACTTGGCTACTCGCGAATCTTGGTGCAAAGGTTTTAAAACTTCAACTCGTGAATCCACGAAATGAGATTATGTGAGTTATCCAACGGCCCTTGTTAGCTCAGATCCTACAACCCGATTTCTTCTGAGCTTGCACTTAGGAAAACACTCCCCATACCCTTATTGCTCCTCTGTAAGATCTGACGGTTCTCAGAACTTTGTGAATTCTTCATGGAGAATTCTAAACGTCCAATGCCACCTTGACAACTACTACAAAATGAACAAGTATTCCTTCACGAAACTTGTCCACCTACAAACAACGTCACTGTGCCTTCTTACAACACTTCAAGGCACTAGCCCTCTTGAGCTTCTCTTTGACAACTTCGAAGACTCTATCCCTACTGAGATTTCTCCACAAATCGAGTCTTCAAGAAGACTCCTGCACGTACTCCTTGTGGTAATTCTTCAAATACACTCCAAGTATTTGAACCTCTTTGACTCTGTGCACTCCCTACGACAACAATCCTTCAACAACTCCCTCAGGCTGTAACTCTGAGACTTCACTCAGCCTGCGCACTCCTTGCACGGCTCCTGTGCTTAACTTGCACTTCTGCAAGAATGAGAACAATGCTATCCCTCCTGAGCTTTCAGAGGTGAACTCTGACTTCTATCAATGCACACCTTGCGAACAATTTCACTACACTCCTTGCAGGAAAACTCTTGCTCAGAAAGAGAAACAATTGAAACTCATTCCTTACTCTCCCCCTCTTCAGATTTCAGACATTCAACATGAAATCATACATTCACACATCAAGAAAATGTATAATAGAAAGAGTAAAACAATCATGAGCATGGCATTCAATCATGCATACACATAAAGTATTTGAACACCATGAGTCTGAATCAAGCTTCATATATTAATCTCAGAACTTCTGTACATGGTTCTTCTACACATCTTTCTTCTTCTTCTTCTCTATGCTCTCTTGATTGATTATTCTAATGTTACCATGATACAAGTGAAGGTGTCTATATCTGTTTTCCCTCCAGCTCCTAAAACTGTCTAATCTAGGAATTTTAAAGCTACTTACTTACATTTACTAGCATAAATGCCTCTTAGTCCTTCAGACGAGAGCGAGACACTCAAGGTCTGATTACAATCTACAGGTATGCCCTTTATTAACTATTTCATTTATGTTTGGCGTATCAAAATTCAAAACATTTCAAACAATTCATCATGTGCCAAAATGCATTAGCGTTTGTCCCCTGCTCGCTTGTTGTTGGCAATGCTCCTGCATCATACTCCCTCACTTGAAAATTTTCATGGGCTCCTTTCCATGAGCTCTCGCACAGTTTTTCCATGCTTTTGGATCTCTTCTTCACTCTCCCAGCTGGCATATTCAACTGGATGTCCCTTCCACTTGACGAAGTATTCAAAATATTCCCTTCTTCTGGTCCTTTTGCTAACTCTTTTGTCCAGTATGCTTTCCATCTGTGGCTTCTCTACAACTGGCATTTGTTTAGTCCACTGAACCTCTGGTTGTTCATTACATGCTTTTGCTTCCTCAGCTTTATAAGGGTACAAATCTGAGATGTTGAATATCGGATAAATTCCGATTCCATTGGGTAATTCAATCTCATAAGCATTTGCCCCAATTTTCTTCAACACCTTACATGGTCCGATCTTCTTCATCTTCAGTTTGTTATATGTCCCCTTTGGGAATCTTTCCTTTCTTAGATGTGACAGAATCAAATCACCAACCTCAAATTGAAGTTGTTTCATGTGTTGATCTACCTTGCGCTTATACTCTTGGCTCAAGTTTTTCAATCGCTCCTTCACCTGGCTGTGAAGTTCCTTCATCGCTTCTGCGAAATCCTCTGCACTAGCACTCCTAGTTGCATTTTTCTCTGAATCTCTCAATTCCGAAACTCCTCTTGGATACATCCCATAAAAAATTTGGAATGGACTCTGCCCTGTGCTTCTGTTTAGTGAGTTGTTATATGCAAATTTCGCCTGTGGAAGAATATTGTCCCACTGACTGTGGTGTTCTGTCACCAAGCTCCTTAGCAAGTCTCCCAAGATTCTGTTCACAACTCATGTTTGTCCATCCGTTTGTGGATGATAAGATGAATTGAACGACATGTTTGTTCCCAGATTTTTCCATAAGGTCCTCCAAAAGTGTCCCACGAACTTGGTATCTCGATCTGAGACGATGCTTCTTGGTAAGCCGTGAAGTCGAATAACGTCTTTGAAAAACAGATTCACAATGTGAGTTGCGTCACTGGTTTTCTGACATGGTATAAAGTGTGTCATTTTAGAAAATCTATCCAACACCACAAAGATCTATTCAAACCCTCTTTGTGTTCTCGGCAACCCCCATATGAAGTCCATTTTTACTGCATCCCATGGCCTCTCAGGTATGGGTAACTGTTGATATAAGCCTGCATTCTGCCTCTTTCCTTTTGCATGCTGACAAATTCTACATCTGTCCACGAATATTTTGACATCTTCTCTCATTCCTGGCCAAAAATATGACTCATTTAACTTTGAGAACATCTTGTCATGACCGAAATGCCTGACCAATCCTCCACTGTGTTTCTCCTTCAACAGATTCTCCCTCATGGAGCATTTTGGAATACAAAGTTGATTACCCTTAAACAATAATCCTTCCTGGATCATATATTCTGTCCATTGACTTCTGTCCCTAAGAAATGGATTCTCAGCTACTTCATATGCCTCCTTAAAATCTGGATCATCTATGTACATGTTCCTAAGGTCATCAAAACCCAATGTTTTGACTCTGAACTCCTACAATAGCAAACATTTTCTGCTCAAAGCATCAACAACCTTGTTAGCAGTTCCAAAAATATGCTTAATTAAAAAAGTAAAGTTCTGCATGTATTCAACCCATTTTACATGTCTTTGATTCAACTTCTCCCGTTGAGTCACAAATTGGAAAGAATTCATCACCTTGAAGAGCGAGTAGCGTTCAAGATTCGTTAGTCTTGAAGGTTATCTTCCATTCATCACCTTCTCTGAAACGAATCTGGTGATATCCACTTTTCAAATCAATTTTTGAAATTTTTTTGGCCCCACTCAAGCAATCCATCAAATCATCCATTCTTGGCAGTAGAAATATGTACCTGATGGTTATCTTGTTTATTGATCTCGAGTTAGTACACACCCTCCAACCTCCGTCTTTCTTTGGACTGAGCATTGTCGGAACAACACATGGACTCAAGCTTTCTCTAATCAACCCTTTGTCCATTAAATCCTGGATCTGTCTTTTGAGCTCTTCATTCTCCTACAACATCAATCTGTATGCTTCCTTGTTTGGTAAACTAGCTCTAGGTATAATATGAATGTGATGACTTATACTTCTAATAGGTGGAAACGAACGAGGTAGTTCGTCCACTGCTATATCAGAAAATTCCTCCAGTAGCTGTTGGATTTACTCTTGTAGATCATCCACTCTTGTGCTGGTCAAAATGATTTTAGGCTTCCTGACCATAATGAATTGTAGTTCCTCCTTCTTCTTAACCTTTGTAAGAAGTTTCTTCCCACTCATGAGAAGTACAGTGTTTCTTACTTCAGGTTTTACTTCCTGGTCCTTAATCGGCAACATCATGTGAGTTCTCCCATTCTTCTCTATGGTGTATGTGTTCTTCCTCTCGTCATGAATCACATTCCAGTCATATTTCCATGGTCTACCCAACAATAGATGACAAACATCCATGGGAATAACATCACAGACTATTTCATCTTTATACCCTCCTATTTTAAACTCAACTAAACATTGTTTAGTGACATTTACCTGATGTCCTTTTTGTAACCATGAAACTCTATATGGGCTTGGATGTTCAATCATCTCCAGCTCAATATTTTCTACCATATCTGTAGAAATGAGATTGTCTATGCTACCACTATCCACAATGACCTTGCATACCTTGTCCTTGGTTTTGCAAGCAGTCCGAAAAAGACTGTTCCTTTGCACTGGATTCTCCGCCTCCTTCTCTGGTGTTAAGATAAATTTTTGCATCATCAATGATCTTCTGCCTCAACATTCCTTCTTTGTGCTTCGGTAATGTGAGTTTCACCACCTTCTTTCTTTTTTTCTAGACACTCATAATATTTATGTCCGACCTTTCCACATGTGAAGCATTTCACTACTCCACCTCTTCCTCTTCCTCTCCCTCTGGTATGAGGAAAAATGTTTCCATCACCATACTGACCTCTCTATTTGGTATGCTTCCCTCTCTGTGAGCTTCCACCTCTCTCAGTCTGAGTTTGAGGTTTCTTCCACTCTTCCTTGGGTTTCTAATTTCTATCCTGGGCAACTGATTTGCCTCTGGGATGACTTCTGCCTCGGCCTCTTTGACCTTGTTTTCGGCTCAGCTTCTCTTAAGATTTTAGAGCCATATGATAATAAAATTCCACCATTCAGATGGTCATCATGCTCATCTCATCCTGATTTTCATATCTCAGACCATTCATGTACCTGGAAACCTTTTCATCATCGCTTTCTTGATGACCTGCTCTGATGTTCAGCCTATAGAATTCTTCAGTGTACTCCTTCACTGACATCAGTTTCTGTCTCAAATTCTACATTCTTCGAAACATAGTAATATGATAATCCCTGGGAATGAATTTTTCCTTCATCTTTTCAATCATCCTATCCCAACTCTTGATTTTCTACTTGCCTTTGCAACGTCTGTCAGCTTGTAGCTCATCCCACCACAATGCTACATGTCCTTTCAATCTTGTGACAATGTGTTTGACCTTCCTGTCTTCCTCAACATCTTCATAGTCAAAATACGTGTCCAGAGCTCTAATCCAGTCTAGAAGCTCTTCAACATCTAGGTTTCCCTCATATATTGGAATGTCCATTTTTGCCCTAGCACTCATTCTTGCAATAGCCCTAATCAGGCATTCATTTGTTGCATCTTCTACTTTAACTTCTTCTCTTTAATGTATAGCTTCATCTTCACTTTCATATTCACTGACATCTCCAACACCAACTGTGCGCCTCTGTTTTATTTCCACATCCACGAGTCTGGCACGTATGTCATGTATATCTCTTTCCATGGATAGATTTGGCACCTGCCTACCCCTTTCTTCTGGAATTTCCCTATCCTCTGGCAGATCGGGTGTTTGTCTGTCTCTTCTTCTCGGCGGCATGGCTGAGATTTATTTCTCTCTTTCCATGTCTGAAGTATACAAACAGAGTCAAGCTCTGATACCACTTGACGCATACCTATCGGCCCTCAGGCCAATATCCGCTCACAGGATCATTCTTTATCTCCCTCAAGCCGAATCGGCTCTTTAGATTCCCTACTAGAATCACAAATTATCGATCCACAGGTCCTTTTTGGTAGCTTCCCTGTGCGAACAACACTAGGTGCAAGCTCCCCTCTGTCAGCACCCTCTACACGTGACCACCGACTAAGCTTAACGCTAGCTCCTCTTGCTACTCATCGCTTCATGAGTTCAAAGGTTGAACTCTTGTTCCTTCCTTGTGCGATCCTCCGAGAATTGAAAGTCAACGAAGGTTGACCATCCTTTCTCACTTCTCCCAACTCACCACTTCGTGAGTTGTAGTGTCCAATCTTGGCACCTTCCCTTCACAAAACACCAAGAAGCGATGTTAGCTTTGCCTCTCGCGTTCTCGCTACTTGCGACTTCGCAATTCGAGGGGTTAAATTCTCATTCCCTTATCTCACGAATCCCCGAGACGTGAGAGGTCAAAGGCTATTGACTCCTTTCACTAGGTGACACATGTCCGCCTATCTATCGCACAGGCCCACATTACAGTTCTACCACGTGTCCCTCATCCCCAACTTCGACACTTCATGAATTCGCTTCCCGAAGCACTACCTCCTTTGTATCCCGACACCCGAAGTGTCGAGATCTCGAACTCCTTGCTACTCCTTATCGCAATTCGTGACTTCAGGACTTTTGGGATAGAAGTCTCGACTTCCTATCCGGTGATATGCCGAAATGCCAAAATTCTGACATGTCATCAACGTGGCTCCCACAACGGAACTTCCCTCCTTTTTTTGGAGTTTCTGATTTCTTGACTTCACAAATCCTGATGCTAAGCTTTCGATTCTCCGACTCAGGAAACCACAAAATGGTCAACAAAGGTTTGACCTACGTGTCGACAAGTATGCCACCTATCCACTCTGTGCTGTCAAATTCTTCTACACCTTCAAACCTTCGAATGCACGATAGGTGTGATGAGACTTTGATCCAACGGTCCTCCCTTGACCTGGATCCTACAGCTGTCCTCGCTCCTCGCGATTTCACCACTCTTGACTTGGAGCACCCAATCTTTTGGCTCTCACCTTATGAACATCTGAGTTCACGAGATCCCTAGATCTCTGCCACCTATCCTCCTCAAATGGATGGCTGCAATTCTCTCATGACTTCTTTACTCAAGAATCTTGATGAAAAGGTTTTAAACCTTCAACTCACGAATCCACGAAATGAGATTATGTGAGTTATCCAACGACCCTTGTTGGCTTAGATCCTATGGTCTGGTTTCTTCTGATCTTGCACTTAGGAAAACACTCACCATACCCTTCTTTCTCCTCTACAAGATCTGACGGTTCTCGGAACTTCGCGAATTCTTCATGGAGAATTCTGACCGTCCAATTCCACCTTGACAACTCCTGTGAAATAAACAAGTATTCCTTCATGAAACTTGTCCACCTGCAAATAACATCGCTACGCCTTCTTACAGCACTTCAAGGCACTAGCCCTCTTGAGCTTCTCTATGAAAACTTCGAAGACTCTATCCCTCCTGAGATTTCTCCACAACTCGAGTCTTCAAGAAGACTCCTGCACGCACTCCTTGTGGCAATTCTTCAAATACACTCCAAGTATTTGAACCTCTTCGACTGTGTGCACTCCCTGCAACAACACTCCTTCAACAACTCCCTCAGGTTGTAACTCTGAAACTTCACTTGGCCTGCACACTCCTTGCATGGCTCTTGTGCTTAACTTGCACTTCTACGAGAATGAGATCAATGCTATCCCTCCTGAGCTTTCAGAGGTGAACTCTGACTTCGGTCAATGCACACCTTGCGAACAATTTCACTGCACTCCTTGCAGGAAAACTCTTGCTCAGACAGAGAAACAATTGAAACTCATTCATTACTCTCCCCCTCTTCAGATTTCAGACATTCAACATGAAATCATACATTCACACATCAAGCAAATGTATAATAGAAAGAGTAAAACAATCATGAGCATGGCATTCAGTCATGCATACACATAAAGTATTTGAACACCATGAGTCTGAATCAAGCTTCATATATTAGTCTCAGAACTTTTGTACATGGTTCTTCTACATAGATTTCTTCTTCTTCTTCTCTATGATCTCTTGATTGATTATGCTAATGTTACCATGATACAAGTGAGGGTGTCTATATCTATTTTCCCTCCGGCTCCTAAAACTGTCTAATCTAGGAATTTTAAGGCTACCTACTTACATTTACTAGCATAAATGCCTCTTAGTCCTTCAGACAAGAGCGGGACACTCAAGGTCTTATTGCAATCTACAAGTACGCCCTTTCTTAACTATTTCATTTATGTTTGGCGTATCAAACTTCAAAACATTTCAAACAATTCATCATCTGCCAAAATGCGTTGGCGTTTGTCCCTTGCTCGCTTGTTGTTGGCGATGCTCCTGCATCAGGGTGACATGTCATGAAATCGATACCCCATTTCGCAAAAGGTCCAATGGAGACCACAGGTTGTAGACTAGCAGGGTGTGATCGTATTTTGTTGTTGTATGTTTGGCAAGCGTGGCATTTTTGGACAACGATAATACAATCGTTGAATAAAGAAGGCCAAAAATACCCAACTCGTAAGATATTTTGGGAAGTATCATACCCAAACATGTGACCACCACATGCTCCAGAATGACAATCATTCAAGGCTTTCTCGGCTTCATAAAAAATGAGGCATTGTCGAAAAACAGAGTCAATCCCATGATGATAAAGGGTATCACCGAGGATAATATACTGACGGGCTTGGTAACTTATTCGACGACGGTTAGTGATAGACAAATCGGGCTGGAAAGTTTGAGTCTGGAGATATATAATGATATCCCCATACCAAAGGTCATCGAAATTGATCAGAAAAATGGATTCATCGGGTAATGAATCCTCTGCTACATTTTTTGTCTCAGAACAGGGAAGGTTGCATATCAATTCGGAAAACACTAAGGATTTATTGGACTTAGTGCATTCGAATTTGAAGTCAAAATCTTAGAGTATTATGATCCATTTGGAGTATTTTCCCCCTAGCAATTGCCATGTAAGAATGTGCTACATAGGGTTTCAGTTGGAAATCATAGTATTCTTTCATAAAAGGATATAGTGTTGGAAACGTTGAACAGCTTGGACGACAGCCAAGGCCAGTTTTTCAACATGTAAATACTTGGGTTTGGTAGTCGTGAGACTCCGACTCAAATAATAAATGACATGTTCGTCATGAGAATCACCCTCCTAGACTAGAACCATAACAATGGTAGAGTCTGAGGCTGCAAGATATAGGAAATAATCTTGACTATAATTGGGTGGGAAAAGTAGTGGGTTATGAGTTAAAGTCATTTTTAAAGCATAGAAAGATTTGTTGGCAGTGGCATCCCATACAAACTCAGAACCTTTCTTGAGCAGTCGAGTAAATCCAAGGGTTAACTCAACATACTTTGGGATGAAATGACTTAGAAATTTTTCCTTCCCATGCAAACTTTGTAGCTGGCGAAGTGAGGAAGGAGGAGGGAGATTGAGAATCACCTCGAACTTCAAAGTATCTACCCTGATCCTTTGACGTGAAAAAATAAATCCCAGAAGTCGACCTGATTCTACGCAAAAAACACATTTGTATGGGTTTAAGTGTATACGGTAAAAGCAACATCGGAGGAAAATGGATCGGAGGTGTGTTGGATGATTGACACGGTGCATGGAATGAGCTGGTAGGTAATCGAGATATGGCTAGAAAATGTGCTTTATATCATGAAAGGCATAATACATAGCACGTTGAAAAGTTGCGCCAACATTCTTTAAACCAAAGGGTAGTTTTCGGTAGGCAAAAGTGCCCCATGGACAAATAAAAGTGGTCTTGTGTTGGTCGCCAGGTATGATAATGATTTGATTATATCCAGAGAAACCATCCATCAAAGAGAAGATTTCACTCCTGACACAATCGTCGACGATCTGGTCAATGAAGGGGGTGGGAAAGTTGTTTTTAGGACAAGCTTTGTTAATATCCCTATAATCAACGCACACGCGGATCATACCTTGTTTCTTGTTAACCGAAACAAGATTAGAAAACCAGTCAGTTAGAGCCACAGGGTAAATCAAGCCATCTTTAAGAAGTTTCTCAACTTCAGGCTTAATAGCAGCTACTTTACGTGGGTGGAACGAATGAATTCGTTGTCGTACGGGTTTAGCACCCGGGTATGTCTTAATCTCGTGTGAAATAATGTCAGGGTCAATACCTGACATTTGTTCATAGCTCCATGCGAAGACGCCACAAAATTATTGAAAAAGAGACTTGTAGGTGACAACTTCATCATTGGAACACGAAGCTCCGATATGCACATTTTCGACAACTCCAGGTTTAATGGATATGTCGAGGGGGATGGTGGGTGAGATATTTCTTAAGTTCCCTTTGTATAACATATCGTGTGTAGACTCAGAAATGGTAGAAATGACGACAATGGTTGACGAAGTTGAGATCCATTGGTGACTCTCAATGGTGTGTTGTTCCAGGAAGAGAATGGAACGATGATGTCCATCATCCCAAGGGGTATCTTCCATGGACATAACAAACATAATCATCTCGTCTGTAGGAAAAATGACATGGAATGGATCCAGAGATAGATCACCAAGAGAGGGGGTAGATGGGGTTGTCGATTGAATGGATTGATAAGCAGATTCGACCATACTCAAAGGCAGTTGGTCGCCATAGCGAAGATGATAAATGGGATTAGGTACTATCCACAGGTTAGAATACACAAGGGATTCTAGAACAAAGGTGGAAATCATGTTTATCAAGGAAACAGACGGATGTGGAATATCGGATGGTGGATTGGGGAAAGTACCCATCAAAGAGGAATCTTTAATAAGACCCACGTCGACATTCTCATATCCAGTGGGGGTTTTCACAATGAATAGAACGTTGCTGGTATGTGTATCAGAGTTAAAGAAGGCCAATTGGTCCACCGTAATTAATTTTCCTTGATGTGGGAAATGTATGAAACGAAAAAGAGTGGAAACAACTGCATGCATGGAATTGATCTAGCTACGACCAAGTACAAGGTTGTAATCGAGAGGAGCGTCAAGGACCTCAACTTCAACGTTGACCATTTTGCCTTCTAACATAATAGGCAAAAAAGGGAGGACACCGTAAGGCTTAAACCCAGAGCCATTAAAGGCTTTGAGCATGTTGCGTGATTCAGATAAGGGAGGAGAGTCGATGGATTTCCAGTAGGAAATAAACATGACACACGTCTAGGCACCCTCATCAATAACTATTCTACAAATGTTCTTTTCGGAGACAATAGCCTGTATTTGAAATGTGAGTTGAGGGGGTAACCTGGGAATGTGATCTTCCAAGTAAAAAATTATCAAATTTGTATCTGTAGGGTCGATTCCACCAATATATTTCAACAATGCCTTTTTTTGTGTGGGAAAACTCTGAAGGACTTCAAGGGCTAACATCACGGACGGTGCTTGGGCCAGATCTTCTACAATACTATAGTTCTGGGCAACACGTGCATGGGGATTGAAAGTAGACTTTTGAACAACACCCTTCGGAGGAGGGCAAAGAACTGTGTCTAGGTTCAGTCATTCAAGATGAAGAGGACCATTGGTAGGTGGAGCCAATGGAGATGGTTGGACCAAGGAAGGAGGTATTTCATCAGCCTTCTCTCTGGAGGAAGAATAATCTTTGACTCGAGTGGTAAGTGTGATGTCATTATTCTTTGAATCACCTGTACACATTAAGACATAGGATGTAGTGGAGGGGGAGGGTTGCTTGTGAATGACCAATTAGGCATGTTGTTGAGAAAGGAAGGGTTGTGACAACATGGATGGGGTAGGCAGTTTCGGGGTCCCTTGAAGGAACTTAGTAACCTCGTCGCATCTTGGACAATCCTTAGTGTAGTGATCATCACCATAAATAAGACAAGGGTATCAGGGTTTGCGCTTATCCTTATCGTCAATAGGTTGTGTTTTGGTCTTCTTAGATTATGGATTATTTTTATCCTCCTTATTCTTACCCTTCCCTTTTTTGGATTTATTCTTTTCGGCAGGGGTAGTTTGAACAGAGTTCACCTCAAATTTCTTACCGGCAGGAGGAGTAGGAGACAGAGCATGTTGAACATTAGAAGCAACAAACTTGGGGTTGGTGGTAGAGGATTGTGCGGAGTGGGGTTGGGTGTGGAAAGTGCCAATCACACCATCATCCGCATGAGAAGAAACAAGAGTAGTTGAAGTACCAGTAGTAGAAGGACGAGGTGCGTCAGGGAGTAAATCATAAAGAGTACCCATTTGTGAGTAAACAAGGTCAAGGTATTGAGAACGAATGATCGCCTGGTATTCTGTGACAACTCCACCCATGGTGATGTCATGAGCAATGTCATTCATGAATGATTTCATGAACCACTCTGCCAATAATTGATCGGGAAGCTCGACTTTGATGAGACATCATATCTGTCGCCACTCATGAATGTGATCAGAGATATGAGTGGCTTTGGTTTGTTTGAAAGAACTCAAAATTCCGGTTCCCATTTCGTAATGGATCAGTAACTGGTAGTGGGTGAGGAAATCCATAGAAAGGGTGCTAAAGTCAACAAAGAAGCCTCGTGGTAATTCTATATACCACTTCGTGGCGGAACCCATGAGAGTTCACTGAAAAAGACATAATCGAACAGAGTCATCCATCAAAGAGTTGGATGAACACCAAAGGTGGAAAGTCATTACATGATTGGGTCCTCTCACGGTTTACCATCAAACTTAGGAATGTCAGATGGTAGTTTGGCTGGTATGAGGGGCCATTGAGGAGAGTGACATATAGGATCGTTTAAAATTCTAGACAGATCAGGGAGGTCCAAGGTGGCTAAGAAGGGTAACTGTCTATTCACGTGGGGGTACTGGTGACTTTGGGGAGGAAGTCCCGTAGGTATACCAGTAGGACCGTAAGCAGTTTGCATATAATGCGAAGATCCAGGTAGATTCATTTTTTGGTGTGGAGGCACGTAATTTATAGGTTTGTATTGTTTAGGGTGGTTCCCTTGAATAGGGACGTTGGGTCCATCATTCAAGCACCAATTGGAATTGGACAGACCTGGATATGGTTGGCTTGTACTAGGGGGTATGAAAGAGCTAGCTTGAGGTTGTTTCCCCCCAGTCGATTGAGGATTATTTTTTATAAGATAGTTCCAATACTAGGCCAAGGCTGTAGGTATGTTTTGTCCAGAGGGTGGGGTAGGTGGTCGTTTCCCTCCAATCAGAGGTTGCGTCCCAATTGGGATTTGACCTCCAAAAGGGGATTGCATTTGGCCTCTAGGGTGAAATTGTCCACCAATAGGAATATGATAATTAGGTGTGAAATATTGGGTGGTGCCACTAGGTTTGGTTCCTCCAACAGGGGATGGAAGAGACCCTCTAGAAGGGGTTCAAGGAAGTGTCGGAATAAAAACAGGAACAAGATGGTACCCAGAAAGAGTGGAAATTCTAGGAGTCTCAGATGGGATTTGTGTAGGGACAGGAATAAAATAATTCAACACATGATATTCGAGGGGAAGCGTCGGGGTGGGAATGTGATACTATGAATTTATTCAAGCAATACGTCTCATAGAGTCGGGAGGAAGTCACAAGCCCTCTCGAGAATCTATAATTTAGAATTGTTCTAAAGAGTCATTTCTTTCCACTTGTGGAGTGGCAACGTCTTGGACTTCACTCTATTGAGGAGATCCCTCCAGTGGGTTGGTAGGAAAGGGTTGAGAACCTTCTAGATCTTCTGGGGATATTCCTTGCATTCTATGTGAGCGGTGTGGAGATTCAATGGTGACTGAGATGAAATCTCATGAAAGAAATTCTATGGCCAACTTATGGAAACAAAAAAAATGCACTGGTAAAATATAGGAATCAAAACTAAGCAAACAAGACCTTCCTATTTCGAAGTCACTAGTTGGTGATGAAATCCAACATTGCGATGTCGAGACAAGAAGGGGTTGGGCGAGGGTGGAAAATTTACATTGATGACCTTCTTAACGAACTTACACCCTGGTGCAAGCTCCCACACATAATCATGGGTATATTCTTCAAGGAGCCCGAGTGAGTTTGACCAACATCAATTCTAGGTATTGTGAAGACTTACCCCTCCACAGTCACCTTGTGCAAGACGCTAAGAAGATAGGCTACCAAAGTTACCACAAACAACAATGATGCCTGGGGAAATAGTCGACAGTCCGATCCACACGCAAGGGCAGGGTATCTAGCCTGAAATCAACTTGAGAGGCTTCCACTCATCATTGTGGGTATACTTTCAAGCGA
The DNA here is from genome assembly GCA_009831015.1 of Picea engelmannii. Classification (NCBI taxonomy): domain Eukaryota; kingdom Viridiplantae; phylum Streptophyta; class Pinopsida; order Pinales; family Pinaceae; genus Picea; species Picea engelmannii. The sequence goes on along the minus strand of ML782878.1, from coordinate 225,266 downwards.
CCCCCATAGTATGTGCAATATCTACACCGAGATCAACAAAGCAGGGTGAGTAACTTTGTCAATCTCAATGCGACCTCAGGTTTGACCCTTCTGTGAGAAGGGCTTCCTAGGACAAAATGTTGCAAATGGAATTTGACACTCCCTATCACAAGATACTATTGTGTGTTTTGCGCTTTGGAGAGTGTGTCTCACTGCCTATTCCAAATCTCTATCCTAGCTAATGTTGGTGGAAAAGAGCCCTAGAAAATGTTACTAGTTGAATTTTAAAGTTGCGCAATATTATTAAAGGTTGTTCTTACTCAAGAGGGAGATGGAAATGAAACCATTGTTGAGTAATAATTTGACCCAACAATGCGTAAATAGAAATGAATGATAGAAACTTTCGTTTGATGAATTCTATCTACAGTAGGGAAAAAGGAGTTTTCTGGAACAATGCAAACTATGATATACAATTCTGTTTTTAAATGTAGTACCAAACAATCATTGACAATGTAAATTCACTATTCATTCTCTTTCAATATTTTTAATGCCAGTATTTTCTGAATAAATGATTGCTTAAAAGAAAAAACCTCTAATTTTTTTTATTTTTTTATTTTTAGAAACCAAAAAATAGGGATGGAACTAAGAAAAAGTAAGAAACCAATGAAAACAAAATACTCAACAAATACCTAAATCAATCTTTCAATGGAGGTAAAAAATTAAAAATTGACAAGAAAAAATATCTTTAAATGCACATGGACAAGGAATTTTCCAAGCAACAAGCAATCTAAAAGGACAATTAATCCCAACTTTTAATCCAATCAACGACTTTTGACCAAACAAGCACTCAGAACTCAGAATCATAGATTATACCCTTGTTGATAAAAGGTCAAGAAGTAAAAACTGGGGAAAAATGATTAAGAAGAGTTTTCGATCTTCGAAAACCAATCAACCATGAGATTTGAAGTCAAGAAACAGTCAAACACTGGCAAAAGAAGTTCATCCCAGGTAAAGAAACAAATATGGGCATAAAAAAAAAACAAGAATGCCTAATCCCTTACTTTTACAAATGAGTTTGTAGCTTAGTAGTGGGGTACAGTGCGAAAATTAGGAATTCTCGTAGTCTAGACACTGTCAGGGTGTGAGAAGGTTGCATTGGACTGAACAGTGGGGTGCAAAAACCAAGGGTTTTTGCAGGCTATAGAGAGGTATAGTGTGAGAAGGTTTGTAATCAAGGAAAATTTGGAAAAGGGACAAAAATTTTGAGTGAACTTCTAGGTCCAGAGAGTCTATATGGGTCTCCTACAGACTCAGAGACTGGTTGGCAATGAAAAAAGTAGGCTAAGAGAAAATGGACAACAAAAAGCCACAAAATGAGTCGTATCCCCAATGGAGTCACCAATTTTGTTATAGGATAAATCAATATATGAGAAAATTAACAAATATCCCTAGATACACCTGGATCTAGAACAAAATAGGACAAGACTTGACACTTCCCCTAAGTTACAATCATTGAGTTTGTCATCGAAGAAGGAATAAGAAACGTACCTTTAGATATCGCTTCCTTATGTCTTTGTTGTCCTTGCTTCTCTTTGGTAGCCTTGTGATATCAGATCTACAATGACACAAATCGACCAGAGTGAAAACAACAATAATCCATTCAATGAAGACTTAAACATGTGATCAAGGAGTAATGTAATAAAATAAGAGTGATTTTATGGGAAAGGGACATGCCACTCTATTATATTAAATGAAAGTAGAAGATATAACCAGATTTCCTTGATGTCGCAAGATTCCTTTCAGTGGTCCTTCATTCCAACACACACACTTGCTCCACACTTGCATGAAGAAGATCTACTATGGCTTGATGGACAAATGGAGGCCTCAAGCGTCAATTCAAACATGATTTCTCACACAATTCTGAATCTATTATTTCATCAATTCTCCATTCAATCTTGCTTAACCTCTTCCTTGAGAAAGATTTCATTATATAGGAGAAGGAGAGATGGTTAAAGGGATGAGGATGATCCCACTAAATCTGAGAAGTCAGTAGGATTCCAACCATGCGAATTCCAACTCATTTTCTACAAGATCCTCTTCTAGAACCTTTGTAACCTCTTCTCCCTTTTAATCTTTGAAGTAGGTTCGCAACTTACTTATAGAACAAACTGTGAACATCTCGCAATCCAAGTATAGAGTGGCCTGCAAGAATCAGGGTTTCTCGCACCCTACAATACATGTAGCCTGTGAACTCATCTTAAAAATATGTTTTGTAGAAGAAGATAATAATCATTTTTCTCAGGCAAAAGGTCCTTATGAGAGCCTGAACACATAACTGTAGAGACATCACCAGAGTGACCAAAATAATGTGAAACACACCCTCAGCACCAACCAATATGAGGCAACAATCCTCAACAAATATCAATCTGTCAACAAGTACGTGACCTGTCAGTAGTGCAGCCAACGTGTAAACGCACCCTGGCTCATTATAGTCTGCGTATGCACGCGATCAATGTATACAATAAGCTGTGTATACCTTATGAGCTATTAGGGTTTGTAATTCAAGATCAACTCAGATTATATGCAATCTATATATAATTCTCTTCTATCTCTGACTGTCCAATTTGACCACCAGCCAGTCACGACACATCCAATCTCTCCAATAGCTTGCTCATTCTCCACAACAAATAAATATGAATGCTATCTCAATCATGTATAAACAACTAGTATACCATAGCAATCATGTCACTATTGAATCACAAGAGTATTGATCACTCCATCAACCAAATCATTCAAACTGAACCATATCATAGAATCCATAGCAAGAATTCCCTAAGAATTCACAACACATCAAGCAATAATATCCATCAAGAAAATAATGTGACCATACCAATGTCTCAGTCATAGATCTGAGGCCATAGAATGCAGATCTGGAACCTGCCTCATCATCCAAGGGCTTGGCACCAACTAAAACACAAATCTCCATGATTTTATCCACTATACACTCCATGTACACAGTCGACCCGCGTATACCTTCAATGCATATGCACCCTATACACATACAACCTGCGTATACCTCAGAAACTAGGGTTTTTGAAGCTTCGAGAATTTTACCATCAAGATCTCCAACATTGCTGAAAATTTGATGCCTCCATGAGATCCTCCTCTCGCTCTCTTCCTCAAAATAGATCTTCAATCATGCTCAAGATATCCACACCAATAATATTCTCTCACAATAATCTCTCCATCAATACTCCAAAAGATACTCACAAGAAGCTCTCCATTGATCCACAAAAGGGATGTACTACAAGAGACCATAACTATATTATTTATACTTTCATCCTCTAGGTTAATTAACCCATTTTTAGGTCACTTAACCTATTTTCCTTATTTTAGGGTTAATCACTTTCCATGAATAGAAAGTTCTCCAAAACTTTATCATTTAAATATTCCTTGATTTTTTCACTTCTCTTTATTATTTAAACAATCCACCTTGAATTTGTCACTTTACTTTATCATTTAAATAATGATTTCTTATTTTCAAGCATTTTGACTTCTTTGACCTTTTGGGGCTTCAAGCCATCATATGGGGCTTCTTCAACTTCATAGAGCCATAACTCTCAAACCATGAGGAGTTATGTGGTATTCCACATACCACCGGAAATGGCATGACATGCACTATCCATATAGGATAGTTTCACCAACAACTTCATTTATCTTCATCTCATTATTCAACATATAAGCATGGGTCCTCCAACCATTCTTCTAGGATAACTCAATCCGCAAAGCATCTTCCTGTGAGGGATTTCACCATAAGGGGGCCACTTTGGAGTTCATCCATTTGTGCACCTTATCAATAATGATAAGACAATAATGAGTCATCTTTTCATCAAACAAACTATGCATCATCATGTATCAATGACAACTCATTGATCCATATTCATCTATGCATCATATCAATGATCCATATTTATCAATTGGTTTCCACTTTGAAATCTATCATTCTCATCAAGGACAATACATATACATTGTTCATCAATCATCAATCAATCAATTACTTGACATCAATCAATCAAACAATTTTCATCAATGACACAGATCCAACAATCTCCCAAATAATCAATGACAACATGATCCAACAATATCCCCCTTTGGCATTGATGGAAACACCAACATTGATGTCAACACCAATTACCAATTATTGATGTCAACATGTAGATAAGTCATGCTCTACATGAATAGTCAATATGGCTATCTCTCCACATCAATCTCTCCACATCAATCTTCCCCCATCAATAGACATCAATCACATCAATGTGATTATCTCTCCCCCTTTGACATCAATGGAACATGGATTATTTTAGGGGCTAAATTTCGCAAATGGGCTAATTTTACATGGTTTTTCCAAAAATGAGATTTGCTATTTTAAAAATGATTCGCCCAAAATCTATAGGATAAAATTATTTTACCTTGAAAATCGCCAAAAATTTATAAAAACTATATAAAATTCTTATAAATTTGAATATTTTTACAAAAATATCGCCAAACATTTATAGTTGGCATATGAAGGATTAGTAAGATTCGCTAAGGTTTCTACATTTTAAAAGAAATTTCCATCCTTAAAATCATCCCTGCAATGGAAAAGGGCCATTCTCCTCTAGGGGCTTCTCCCCCTGTCTGAGTGCCTTTGATATTCCTCTAAATAAACTCTCCCCTTTTGAACAAGGGATATCACTATGATGTAATGTTGAATATACATCGAACATACTCCCCCTGTGACCATCACTCCTCCTGAAATTATACCTCTGTTCAATTTCTTCAAATATAGGGCTCTTTTCTAGATATGCATCTGATAAATATCTCCTCCTAGAATCATGGGAAGAAGAATGACTCCCCATAAGGGTATGTCTCCCCCTATCTTGTCTGCAAGATGAACAATATGCTACCATATGATGATCCTTGGACCTGTTCATGCATCAGACTTATTCCATACCATGCATCATGAATGTCAACAATAAAAATAAGGAATCTTGAACAATATATCAACCAAGTACATCATCTATCAAAAATTTGCTCACAATGCACAACACCCATGTACATCAACCATGTGAAAAAAGATATCATCCATGGAATGTATCAACCATATGCCTCTATCAACATGGAAACATGTGCATCTACCAATATGCCAACATGTGAAACTATCAACAATACCATCTATGAGTGTATTGTCATGCATCATCACTTGCACCAAGAAAGTATATCAACCATGCATCAACAAGCTATGACTATCCAATGATATACAACATGATTATCAACTCAACACACCAACTACATGTCTCAATGTGTAGCCAAACCACATGCAAAATGCATGCATCATGATAACCAACATTTTATTTTATATAATCTAATAGATGATCATTTAATCATCATCAATCCATACTCATGGGTTAGTGCCATGTACCCAAGATATATTTTACATCGTCACCTTACATGATCTAACATAGGACCATGAAAACCTGCAAAAAATAGTGTCAGAACTTGCAATAAACAATGTCAGACGTTGCAACACAAAGTTATATCATCACATCAAGCTACAACTCATGTGCATTGCCTTTTCCCAAGGCTTTACCACATATATGTGGCCTGTTGCACAACAGAGGGTGTATGTACGACCTATTCAAGGTCATCCTGCGTGTGTACGTGACTGATATCACTGTCACCCTTGTATGCTTCAGTAGATGACTTACTTGAGATTCCCTCTAGTCTTTCATCTTGTTCTGGTTGTTCTGTCTTCTTCACCCACTTCTGTAGAGGTTTCTACTTCTCATAACTTGAGCTCTAAGCATCCTTCTTTTCAAATATGTCTCCCTTTCTTACTTCATTCCTTCTTCTAGCCATGCTATGTGAGGTCCTCATCATGGAATTTCTTCTTGTGTTCTAGCACTCCTGGGATTTGTGGCCAAATCCACTACACTTTTAGCATCTCATGGTGTTACAGTGAACAACAATGTGTCCTACTTGATCACATCTCCAACACCTCATGGTCTTATAAAATATTCCATTATATCTCCTTTCATAAGATATACATTCAAAATATTTGTGACCATATCCATTACATGATTAACATTACCCATGAAAAATGCTTTCATACCTTTGCCTTGGTGTCCCAAGAATAGCTTCTTGATGTCTTCCTTGCTTTGTTCTTTTGAAATTTAATTTTCCTTGTGTAGATGGTTTCTTTGCAACATTGTCTTCCTTATTTGATGTACTTACCTCATGCTTCTTTGAGGTTCTTTCTTCAGAATGTGTATCTTCTCCTTTGTATCCAAGACTTGATTTATCACATGATGATCTTTGAATTTCCAAGGTCTCATCCAAGATTCGTGAGCTATTCAAGAATTTGTTTGACTTTTCCACCTTCTTTTAAGGTCAACAATTTCAGCTTCTAGCTTACAACATGAATCTTCCTTTTCATTTATTTGAATCTTCAATAGATCCTCTATTCTTTCTTCTTCTTCAATTTGGGTCTTGACATGAACAATGGTTTCAAAAAAATTTCTAATTTCATCATATATATTTATATCTTCTTTTCCATTCTTTAGTCTTGTGATCTCTTCTTCCTTTTCTTCTAATTGATTCTTATTGCTCTCTCCTTGTTCCTTGAGCATTTCCTTTAATTTCAAGATGTGCCTTAGACTCCTCCTAAGAAACTTCCTATGTTATCCGAAAGATAGTTATAGTCTATATAATAATGATCACTTATGTATCTATATAAACCCTCTTCAACTTCCTTTTGATGTTTTAATATATTTTCTTCTATTCTTTTCATAGGTTAAATACCATCAAACTTTACACAAACTGTTTCTACATCTTCTTCTTCACTTGTAGAGAAAAATTCATCATCATCATTGCAATCAAGGGTTTTTGAGGGTTCTTTACCTTCATTTGAAATATATTCATGATCTTCCTTTTGCCAATATCAACACATAGTTCTTTGCCTTCATTTGAAATGTCTTCAAGATCTTCCTTTGTGCTATCATCACTTGATTCTTTATCTCCACTTGAAATGTTTTCAAGATCACATTTAGAAATAATACAATCAAGGTTTTTTGGATATCCTTTACCTTTAGTGATCTTGATGGAGTGATCTTCAATATCTTCCTTCTACTTCTTGCTTTGATATGTCTCCTCTAGCTTTATTCATAGACCCTTGGTGGAAGTGAATTTTTCCATGCTTTCTTTGATAGGGCTTGAGAGTCCACTAAGAATGGTCTTCAGAGCCAATGCATCATTCTTCTTTCCTTCCCTTTGAGCTACAAACTTTGACTTGTTCTTCAATGAAACTGATCCACCAATGGAAACCTTCCAAATAGTTGCTCCCATTGTCTTCAAATGTAATCTCATCTATATTCTCCAAGTAGAATAGTTTTCCTCATCAAGAATTGGAAATTCATCATCCATTTGTGTGTCTATGGATCTCCTTCAAGCTTGTTAAGGCTTGTAGTGAAGGCTGTTGAGTCCATTTTTGTGCTTCCATTTTGCTCTATAAACCATACTTTTGCCTCTTTATCTATCCATTTTGCCTTCATTTAATTTCACATTTTCCATGAAACAACCTATGAAAGGTATATTTGTCATTCTTTAGCTTAAGAATTGAGTTTTCTAAATTTTAGCATTAAAATTGAAAATTTATCAGAAATTACAGGATTTGACCAAATCTCGTAAAAGCTCTGTGGTTTGTATACTTGCAGGACACCTGGGTGAAATATAACACTTGGGTCGTGTTCCCTGATGTACAAGGATGGAGAATGAGCTATCAGATTCGAAATCTGAGCCTTCCAGATGTCCGTTCAACGCTGGTCAAACAGGGCCACTTCAGCAGAAAATGCCCTGTTTCAGCCATGAATCTTGGACAGTTTTGGATTTCGTGGGATTTTGACCATATATTGTGGATCTAAAGGAGGCATTCGACCCTGCTAGTATATTGTGGATCTAATTATGATATTTAGGAGACTTTTTAGTATTTTTGGTTTTAAGACTCTTGTATAAATACTCTTAAGCTTAAACTAGTAAGACAATCTGGAGATGAATGAAGAAACTTGAGAATTTTCAGTCTTGAAGATCAAATCTGTGTTTTGTTCATGTGAATGCTTATGGTGATTTGAATGCTATTGGAGTTCTTTCTTAGCTGAGTCAACTCAAGTGTACCAAGGAAGCATTGGAGGGCCGCCATTGCCAACTAGTACACTCTTTCCTTGTGTTCTTTTTCAAGTACATGTTTTAGATCAGATCTTTCTATAGATGGGTTTTATCTTGCTGTAGGTAGATGAATTTCATAGCTCAGTTACATGCTTAATGTTTTCAAGCCTTACTCATATTGTGAATGGTTTCTTGAATGAGAATTCAATGTGTAGTTTGACTTCAAGCATTAAGATAGTTTTGAATGATTTTTGAGTTATTTATGCTTTCAGTACTTTGATTTGATTTGATGATAGTTGTTAATGAATGAATGAAATAAGACAATGAATTCATCTCTTGAATAAGAGTTTTGTTCTTCTAACATTTGATAGGTCTTAAAATTAGTTCGGTCATCTCTTGAATGCTTACTATTTTTACTCTTTAGAAAAACAAGTGTTGATTACTGTTATGAGATCTATAAAGATGACTTCTGAATAGAAGCTTAGCATCTCTTTCATATTCAACCTTAGAATAGGTTTTTGGTTTATCTCCATTTAAGATAAAAAAATATCTCTAAATCCATATACTTTGGACGTGCCTCTAAGTCTTACAAACACCGGATTGACAATCATTTGCACTCTAATTTACTTAGGTAGATTGGATCTTAACATTTTGGTGCCGTTGTCGGGGAGGAATATTTAGAGATATAAAAAAACATATATACTCATAAAAGAAAAAAAACATAGCATAGAAGTGATTTTAATTATGTTTCTTTATGTCTAAACTTAGAGATGATAAAGGCAGATTTCTAAAACAAAACCCCCCCAAAACTAATCCACCATCTGTAGGAGTAGGCACATCTACAACTGAATCTACCACACCAACTACTGGAAAGATTACTTTGGAATAATTAGAAGAGAAACAACGTTCAGGACAAAGGTTAACTCTCATAGAAAGACAAGTTCTATTGGCTTATGAAGTAAAGAAGAAACAAACACAAACAAAAATATCTTATGTAGGAAAGAAAAAAGAAAAACAAACTATTTTTGAACAAATAGGACAACCTCTTTTTCCAACAGAGATATCAGACTGTACAACAGAAAACTTCTTTGAAATGTCAGAAGCTGATAGACAAGAAAGGGAGAGAATGGAAAGGG
>ML782878.1:197503-211063 GCA_009831015.1 Picea engelmannii | reverse complement strand
AAAGGTTTTTTTTTTTTTTTTTTTTTCTGACTTGAGGAAAAGTCAACAGATAAGGCTGAGGGGGATAAGGTATACCTTTCAAGCCTTCTACATATGACAACATGCATTAAGGAAATGAGCCAACTTCATTCCAAGTTCAGCAGAGGGACCTGATGAAGACACTCATTTCAAAACAACAGAGGGACCTGGAAGTATCCATTTACAACAGAGGGACCTGATGAAGATATCCATTTCAAGTTCAACAGAGGGACCTGATAAAGACATTAAAAACAACAGAGGGACCTGATGAAGACAATCATTTCAATCAGTAGAGGGACCTGAAAATATCAAATTTTCAATCAGCAAGGGACCTGAGAAGATATCAATTTCAATCAATAAAAAGGTCCTGAGATACTAGCAAAGTAAATACAAGAGGAATCTGAGGACTTACACTAGCATCCCATCCAGCTTCAGTCAACAAAACACAATGAGAAAACAAGTTAGTATATTTTCCTTTTTAATGCTTTAATTTTGAGAATTCTTCCTAAGCTAGGAATGATAAATGCCTTATCCTTCCTTTCCCCTACATTATCCTTTCATCACTCCATTTTTTTATCCTCAAAAGAATTTAAAATGGTACTCAGAAGAACCACTTTTGGTTTCCAAAGGAGTTATAAGGAGGGATTGGGCTTCAAATACCAAAACACAGTGTTTGTTTTAAAGTTGTCTAAAGCTCTGTTACATACACAGACTAAGGTATCGTTGCATAAATCAAGATGGTTTGCATACATTTAAAAGGGGTTATAAGAAGAAGTTCATGTTTGATGAAGGAATTGGAAATAAATTCGGGAGTTATATGACAAATGAGCATTTTTAAAACCACATCTCATAATAATTGCAAAGGGGAGAAGAGTACAAGGTATGAACAGAGTAACACCTTCAGCTGTGATTGATGTACAAACCATTTTCAAAAATAAAAACCTTGTTGAGATCTCCACCAACATTTTCCCTCTTCATAAAAGTAAAACGACTCAATTCATTTTTAATATTTGCTGAGAAAACATGCACGTTGTGTCTCACCTTGCACGCCCCGGGACTTGAACTGCCGACACACCTCTGCATACACTACCACCATTTCGAATTACACACCTCATTGTTCTCCCTACACATTCCAAATCCCTACATTCTAGTTCATTGCTCCTCCTACGCATCCTAAATCCCTACACTCTAGCACATTGACCCGTCCCTACTCCAAAATTCTCTGATAGAAAATGAATTGTATGTTGACAATCACACTGTCAACATACAAGATTTCATTTTGTGGAAGAAAACGCGGGGGAATTGAAGAGGTACGTGGTGAAGCAAGGGCAAAAAACGTATCAAAACAGGAGTTGACCTCTGAAGGTAATCCCGAACTCAAAATTTACACGGCCAAGTATAAATTCAACGTTCTGGATACAATTGTAAATGAGCTAGTCTATGTTTAGCAGAGCCCAAATTTAAAGAAGGAAATTGAGTCAGAGTTCGACAGAGGAGCCCGAGAATTTTTCAAATTTACCAGGTATGCCTATGCAAATTTTTCATGAACAGAGAATAAGCTTAGGAATAAAAAAAATAAGAGATTTCTTTTGCTTATTTGAACAAAAACTCTTCTTGAAGACCATACACAGAAATTAAAAATTCACACAGAGCTGGAAGTTTGAGAAATATTGCAGAGTTGAAGTTTTTTTCAAACAGTGGGAGTATTTTAGGTCTTGTTTTTGAATTTTTTTGAAGTATGGTATCAAGGTATGAACTTGGGAGGCTTGTAGCATCAGAAATACACAGAGATTGTATGAAAATTCTGGAACAGAAACAATGGCTAAGTTTTTTTGAAAAATTTGATGGATTTTGTGAAGGAATTGCCTTAGAATTTGCTCACTCATTTGATGGGGAGAGAGCTATTGTTGGGAGCCTTACCATCAGGATCACTGAAGATATACTTGCATTTGTCACTAGACTACCTCAGATAGGGGAGATATATTTTAAAACCAAACATTTCAAAGATAAATCATGGGTACCTTTTATTTCAAGGTCAAGGGTAGCAGCAGTAAACTGGAAGAAAGGAATCCCAAGGAGTTGGTTGGTCCATCCCTGGGATGAGGTGCCATACCTTATACATAAATTTATAACCTGTGAGGGAAGGTTTAGCATCATTTATCTATATCATATTAAACTGCTACAACATTTGAGAGGTGACTGTGAGATCAATATGCCTTACTTTCTCTTACAAAGCCTTTCCAAAATGGCCAAGACTGTCCAGAAATAGGGAAGGAACACAGAGAGGAGTTTGTATCACTGTGGTCTTATCAAAATGATCATTAAAGATGAACTTCAGAAGAAAAATTTGATTTGGCAATAGTTTACCATTGAAAATGGTTTTGAAACCATAAAAGAGGAAGAAGGAGAGGAGCAAATTCTATTAGTATCTGATGATGAAGGAGAGGTACAACACCCCAAGGCAACAAGCCCAAAACCGCCTATGGGGAGGAGAAAAACAAGAAGTATGGTATTAAAAGAGAAGGAACTTGAGGAAAAAGACAAAAATTTTACCACTTATGAAAGGAGGACAAGAAAACGGCCATAAGTTCAAAAAGGCCAAATACAAGAGAAAGATGATGAAGCACAACAGGCACAATATGAACATATTCAGACTCTTGAAGCACACTCATTTGGAAATGATGGATTTGAGGAACATGAAACTTCTACCTATGAACAGATGAGAGTGGATATGGAACGACTAATCAGAGACATGAAAGAAGAACCTCAAATGGAAGAGGTGGCTGGTACATCCACATCTGAACTTGACAGGAAGAACAAGAAAATAAGAAAGATGAAGAGAAAAATCAAAAAAATTGAAGTCTTAGAAAGATAAATCAAAACATAAAATGAAATGCTGAGAACTCAAAGCCACAAAACACAAGAGGATAATGACACTTTGAAGAATAAAAACAAAAAGCTCCAAAAACAGAATAAGTTAATTTCCAAACAAGCTTATAAGTGGTTCCAACAGAAAAAGGCTTATAAAGAGAAGTATCAAAAGATGAAAGCACTTCATACAGCTCAGGAGAATGTGGAAACTTTATTGCAGGAAGAAGAAGTGGCAGAAGATCAGTAACACAGGTCAGGGACATTTTTGTGCATGAGGACATGCAAGGACTTCCTCTTGGGGGAGATGTTGAGTCCATTTTTGTGCTTCCATTTTGCTCTATAAACCATACTTTTGCCTCTTTATCTATCCATTTTTCCTTCATTTCATTCCACATTTTCCATGAAACAACCTATGCAAGGTATATTTGTCATTCTTTATCTTAAGAATTGTGTTTTCTAAATTTTAGCATTAAAATTGAAAATTTATCAGAAATTACAGGATTTGACCAAATCCCGTAAAAGCTCTGTGGTTTGTATACTTGCAGGACACCTGGGAGAAATATAACACTTGGGTCATGTTCCCTGATGTACAAGGATGGAGAATGAGCTATCAGATTCGAAATCTGAGCCTTCCAGATGTTCGGTCAACGTCGGTCAAACAGGGCCACTTCAGCAGAAAATGCCCTGTTTCAGCCATGAATCTTGGACAGTTTTGGATTTAGTGGGATTTTGACCATATATTGTGGATATAAAGGAGGCATTCGACCCTCCTAGGATATTGTGGATCTGATTATGATATTTAGGAGACTTTTTAGTATTTTTGGTTTTAAGACTCTTGTATAAATACTCTTAAGCTTAAACTAGTAAGACAATCTAGAGATGAATGAAGAAACTTGAGAATTTGCACTCTTGAAGATCAGCTCTGTGTTTTGTTCATGTGAATGCTTATGGTGATTTGAATTCTACTGGAGTTCTTTCTTATTTGAGTCAACTCAAGTGTACCAGGGAAGCATTGGAGGGCCCCCATTGCCAACTAGTACACTCTTTCCTTGTGTTCTTTTTCAAGTACATGTTTTAGATCAGATCTTGTTGTAGATGGGTTTTATCTTGCTGTAGGTAGATGAATTTCATAGCTCAGTTACATGCTTAATGTTTTCAAGCCTTACTCATATTGTGAATGGTTTCTTGAATGAGAATTCAATGTGTAGTTTGACTTCAAGCATTAAGATAGTTTTGAATGCTTTTTGAGTTATTTATGCTTTCAGTACTTTGATTTGATTTGATGATAGTTGTTAATGAATGAATGAAAGAAGACAATGAATGCATCTCTTGAATAAGATTTTTGTTCTTCTAACATTTGATAGGTCTTAAAATTAGTTCGAACATCTCTTGAATGCTTACTGTTTTTACTCTTTAGAAAAACAAGTGTTGATTACTGTTTTGAGATCTATGAAGATGACTTCTGAATAGAAGCTTAGCATCTCTTTCATATTCAGCCTTAGAATAGGTTTTTGGTTTATCTCCATTTAAGATAAAAAACTATCTCTAAATCCATATACTTTGGACGTGCCTCTAAGTCTTACAAACACCGGATTGACAATCATTTTCACTCTAATTTACTTGGGTAGATTGGAGCTTAACAAAGGCCCACTATGATACCAATTGTTGGACACACCTACTACAATTAGAGGGGGGGTGAATGAGTGTGGGGTTATTTTTCCCATAACTCCCCTCTTTACATACAATTCTCTAGTTAACATTCAACATTTATTCATTACCCATTGTTGTGATTTATAACTAGTTAGATGTGAACATATATCATTAATAATTCATCACCACAAGGAACATAAAGAACACAAGATGTATGTACAATTTTTCTTTTTATTATGGACAACAATCTAGGGGTTTATCAACAACAACTGAATAGAGTACAACTCTACAAGAGCACCAACTCTATAATGAATGACTCATCTTACACCCACAGTACCAACTGAGATGAGGAAAAAATCCTCAACATATATCAATATGTCAACAGGTACATGACTTGTCAATAGTGAAGCCAGCGTGTGCATGCTCTTTGGCTCACCATAGCCCTCGTATGCATGCGGTCAGTGTATAAAACAACTTGTGTATACCTTCTTAGTTGTTAGGGTTTGTCCTTCAAGATCAAATCAGATTCTCTACAATCAATATATCATTCTCTTTTGTCTCTGACTGTCCAATCTAACCACCAGCCAATCACAACACATCCAAAATCTCCAATAGATTTCTCATGCTCCACAACAAATCAATATGAATAATATCTCAATCATGTATAAACAACTAGTATACCATCGCAATCATGTCACTACTGAATCACAAGAGTACTGATCACTCCATCAACCAAATCATCCAAAATGAACCATATCATAGAAGCCATAGCAAGAATTCCCTAAGCATTCACAACACATCAAGCAATAGTATCCATCAATAAAATAATGTAATCATACCAGTGTCTCAGTGATAGATCTGAGGCCATAGAATGCAGATATGGAACCTACCACATCATCCAAGAGCTTGGCACCAACTCAAACACAAATATCCATGATTTTATCCACTATACGCTCCTTGTACACAATCAGCCCATGTATAACTTCAATGGATACACACCCTATACACAGACAACCCACGTATACCTCGGAAACAAGGGTTTATGAAGATCTGAGAATTTTGTCGTCAAGATCTCCGATATTGTCGAAACTTTGATGTGTCCATGAGATCCTCCTTTGGCTCTCTTCCTCAGAATATATCTTCAATCATGCTCAAGAGATACACACCAATAAGACGCTCTCACAAGAATCTCTGCATCAATACTCCAAAAGATATTCACAATAAGCTCTCCATTGATCCACAAAAAGGATGTACTACAAGAGACCATAGCTATCTTATTTATACTTTCATCCTCTAGGTTACTTAACCTATTTTCCGTATTTTAGGGTTAACCACTTTCCATGAATAGAAAGTTCTCCAAAGCTTTATCATTTAAATATTCCTTCTTGATTTTGTCACTTCTCTTTATTATTTAAATAATCCACCTTCACTTTGTCACTTTACTTTATCATTTAAATAATGATTTCTTCTTTTCAATCATTTTGACTTCTTTGACCTTTTGGAGTTTCAAGCCATCATATGGGGGTTCTTCAACTTCGTAGAGCCATAACTCTCAAACCATGAGGAGTTATGTGACATTCCACATACCACCAAAAATGGCATGACAAACACTACCCATATAGGATAGTTTCACCAACAAATTCATTGATCTTCATCTCATTATTCTACATACAAGCATGGGTCCTCCAACCATTCTTCTAGGATAACTCAATCTGCAAAGCATCTTCCCGTGAGGGATTTCACCATAAGGGGACCACTTTGGAGTTCATCCATTTGTGCACCTTATCAATCATGATAAGACAATAATGAATCATCTTTTCATCAAACAAACTATGCATCATCATGTATCAATGAAAATTCATTGATCCATCTTCATCTATGCATCATATCAATGATCCATATTTATCAATTGGTTTCCACTTTGACATCTATCATTCTCATCAAGGACAATACATATACATTGTTCATCAATCATCAATCAATAAATTACTTGACATCAATCAATGACATCAATCAATCAAACCATCTGCATCAATGACACATGATCCAACAATATCCCAAATAATCAAACCATTGGCATCAATGACAAGACGATACAACACTCTCTTCTTCAAGCTTGGATTGAAGGTCCTCTTTCTCCTTTTGTGAAACTCGACGTTGCTCTACAATTTCTTCTTATGCTTATTTCAGGGCCATTGTGGTCTGATCTTTCTCTTCTTGCACTCGACGAAGGCGAGCTTCGGTCGCATCAGCTAGTCTGTGGAGTCGGGAAGGCTCATCTCCCAACTCTAGTTCTTATGATGGTGGGGGCATAGTAGATGCTATGCAGCTGGAGTGAAGGGCCTGCTGTACCCCTCTCAGCTTTGTCATGATTTTGTCATACAAGGCTTCTTGCTTGGCTTCACTGTTCTACAAAATGTCTTGTGAAGCATCTTATACGGTTGAGATGATGAAATCAAAGTCATCGATCATGAGTAAATTTTGAAGCTTCGAATTGCTTGCTTTGGATTTCTTCCGCGATGTAGGTTTCATGGGGGAGACCTTCCTTTTCTTCAATGGATCTACGTCATTAAGGGGGTTTCGTGACGGGGTTACTTCGCCTTGCTCCTTCTTATCTTCTTCCCCTTCTTTTTCTTCTTTCTCCTCTTTGTCCACCTCGTCACCTCCTCCTCTGCCAGGTGAATCTGAGGCAGTATCTTCTCAGGTGATTCTCCGTTCCTGTACATCTTTGTTCTTCTTTCTTCTTCTACAGTTGGGTGCATTATAATCCTCGCGGGTAACTACCAGGCTTCCAATGAGGTTTGGGTTGGACAATTCTTCCTTAGCGACTGGTATAAGGAACTTTGTAGGCCATTCCTTAGTGATTTATTCAGGGTCCTCCTTCGTGAGCTTATAGTATGACTAGAGCTCTTCTTTATTCTCATCTGTGCGCGCGGTGATATATATGAAATGCCTATGTGCGTGAAACTTCATAAGGGGTCTAAACCTATCGATGAAATAAGTCGATAGCGATGTAATAGATCTTCTCCAATGGACAAGAGTCCTTCATCAATGCAGTTATGTTTGTTATGAAACGGTCCCAACAGTCCGATGGCGAGATTTCTGGTCATAATTATTGTTCTAACTATTCTAGGCATCGAGCTAACAGTTATAATTCTTTCAACATCTATATCTCTCCACCATGGCGAAGTTCCATGTTGTGTTTTTTGGATATCCAGACGAAGTTCCAATTTTGCAAACCTTCCCTCTGTGAAGTCCCCTCTGGGACCTTCTGTAACTTTTCTATCTTTGCTCTATTCTTACTGAGTTTTCTAGCCTTCTTCCCGATGATCTTCGTCTCGGTATTCATCTTTCCATTCTGATTCTTATCTCCTTTTAGTATAGTAACTTCGCGCTATTGAGATTCTTTCGTAGGGTTCGAGGCCAATACTTATACTCTATTTGGGGTAGGTTCTCTACTCTTCGATGAGCCTTCTTGTGTTCTTTCCACTTCAACATCCAAGTTTCTGGTTTTAAATAGCTTCGATATTTTCTCCTTTTCTTGAATCAAGTGTGTTATCCTCCTAGTCATGAAATCTTTTAATTCTTGCTTCTTTTGTTCTAAGACTTCCTCTTCTTTTCTTTTGGTATGATTTCTCTCAATCCAGGGTTTTCTTAATAACATAGAAAATGGGGCATTGTTCTCAATAAATTTAACAACCTCAAAATATTCCTTAGTCATACTTCCATGAGCACTCATAACTGTCTTTGTGAGTCTTCCACATAGGGTTATCGACTTTCCTCTAAATAATCATATTCCTCCTAATGAAGGAATCATAGAAAGATTTCCTAAAATTTCCTAGGTTCTTTCTGTCATGATATTCACATGTTTTTCCTCATCTAGAACACAGTCTATGTCAAAGTCTCCTATTCTTGTTTCTATGCACTCTTTTTCTTTGAATATCTCTAATAATTTTATATTTTGGTGAACATTAAGGGTTTATTTCCCTTGCAGTAATACAATCTATGATTCTTTCTGGGGTTCTGTCGTGGTTTTAGTTTCTTGATCTTTCTCAGGGTTTTCTTGTCTCATATTCATTCTTTCAACCTCAGCAATCATTCTAGGGAAATCCAAAACTTCATGATCCATAGATTGACAAAAAATACAACTAGGTCTTCTACCAGGGCATTCCTTAGAAAGATGTCCCATTATTCTTCAATTATAACAAAGATTTAATATTCTTTTTCTTAAAATGATCCCCACCCTTTCCTGTACTGTGCACTAGGATCATAGTAGCTAACCTACAAAAAGTTCTTTCTAGGTTCCTGCATCCATTTGTTAGTACAAACATTATGTTGGTAAATGTTTAACAGACAACATATGCTTGTCATTGATGGCAAGTACAACAACGAAGATGACATGAGTACAAGAAGAAGTATCAGAAGTATTTTAGGAAGACATTGCAGAGCAAGATCGATACGTTTAGAAGAGATAGTGCAGAGGATTGTTGGTAGGTTTAACAAGCAAAGTGAGCTTGTCATTGATGGTAGGATCAAAGTGTGCATTGATGGAAAGAACAACGATGACAAAGATTAGCATGATTAGCAGCGCAGTGATAATGGAAGAGGAGGAGAATCAGTGATCGTTGGACCCCATCCCAAATCCCCAATGACCGTCAGATATGAATTCAGACAAGAAGAATACGCAGAAGAGGAGGATAGATCTTAGGCGTCAGATATGAGTGTAATATCCGACCATCGTTGGCTCAAGGTGTGATCTTGGCCATCAGATATAGGAGGTGAATATGGCAGACCACGTCAGAAAGGATAGTCGTGGATCGTTGGATCAAGAGGACGCGTGGCGAAAAATCAGAGCACCACAAAGACTCCATTTCAGAGTTTCACAAATCGGTAAATCCAAAGGAAAGAGGTTCAAACTCGTGATACACGAGATCATGAAAATATCTTGACCGTCAGATCACCAAGGATTCTGGACCATTGATCTAAGCTCCATCTCAGAGCTTCGACTATCATGACTTGGAGTGATGAGAACCTCCATCACAGGAATCACGAGATGCAAATTGATGATAAGATCTGGACCATCAATTCACCAAGAACATGGACCTTCGATCTGAGCTCCATCTCAGAGTTTCGCCTATCATGACTTGGAGTGACGAGAATATCCATCTAAGGAACAACGAGATGCGAGATCGTGAAATGATCTGGACCGTCAATTCACCAAGAACGTGGATTGTCTATCTGAGCTCCATCTCAGAGTTTCTCTTATCGCGACTTGGAGTGACAGGAACCTCCATCTAAGGAACAGTGAGATGCGAGATTGCGAAAAGATCTGGACCATTGATTCATCGAGATCGTGGAACATCGATTAGGATCGATGAAGATCATGAGTTCGAAGTGCGTTTTAGCGTAGCCTGTGGTCACCGCGTGTGGTCACATGGAGGAAGGAGTTAGTGCAGATGAGCTCCACCTAAGAATTTCAGGGATCGCGTCTGGGAGTGTCGAGACACTGGATCATATGAATGTCGAAATACCAAAAAGGTGAATTGTCGCTGTAACTGGTGGTCATTGCCTGTGGTCACGTAGAGGAGGGAGCTAGAGAATCCAAGCTCCTTTTAGGAGCTCGTGACATGGAGAGTCAATATGTCTCATCACAGAATCTCTGAATTGCGAAATTACAAAATGGGTAAATAACGACAATACCCTTCAGAGTTAATCCAACGGTGCAGGTGAATTTGAGCATAATCGAAGGGCTAATCTTTCTCCTCATAGTGTAACTGCTAGAAACCATTGATGATTTATACTAGAGGAGCTGAAGAGTCTCTGGGAATATTCCAATGGGATGAAGATAGGTCATAGGGGCGATTGACAGCTGGAAGAGGGTTGGAGCCTGTAGCTGAAACAGAGAGGGTGAGATCGACTGTAACAGAGAAGATGAAGAGTCTCAACTGCCAGAGAGAAAAATGAATCTCGGCATAACACCCAATGATGATGGACGCATGGTGGGAACCACCAGAGAAGCTGAAGAGTTCCAATGATTAGGTAGAGCACTCGATAGGTGGAGGATATCGTCACCATGTGAGTATAAAGAGATATTGCGCGCATTGCATGCACAAGGTGCACATAAGCTATAAGTACACGGTACAGAGAAGAGATGCAGTGGTTGTTGTTGTTGGAGTTGTTGTGATTGTTGTTTTTGAAGGTGATTCATGTGTGAAGAAGGAGGAGAGTGTAGCAGCTGAATCGAATAAAAGAGGAACTGTGCATTGAATGGACATGGAACATAGAGAATAACAAGCAGAAGAACAAACAGCGCAAGTCATGTGTGCAGGAAGGCATTGAGGCAGAAAGAGAAATGAAATGCTGCAGAACAATGATGAGGCTAGTAAGCCAATGTTGAACATTATATCACTATAATGAGTTTCAGTAGCAAAGATTGATAAAACAGGGTGGTAGGGAGGTGCTAGGGAGGATTTTTGTCCTCATAGGTTCAAGTGGGTGCTTGAACATAGGGAGTTGGTGCTTCCTTCTAGTTGGTGCTAGAGAAACCAGGGAGTTGGTGCTTCCTTCTAGTTGGTGCTAGAGAAACCAGGGAGTTGGTGCTTCCTTATAGTGGGTGCTAGAGAAAACAAAGAATTGGTGCTCTCAGCAAGTAGAAGCTTGCAAAACTGAGGTTGTAGCCTCATTATGAGTCAGTTCTCATATGTATGATAATGTAAAGAATGTAACTATTACTTATCATATAAAGAAAAAGAGGTTTTTACCCTGTATGGGTTTCCTCGGGAAATATCTGTCTCTATGTTTCTCATATATGTGACTGATGTTGAATGTGCCATTATTTATTTCCCTGCATTATTGTGATCATCATTGAGTGCCTTGTAAATATTTTAAAAGAAGCATAATTGTTTAAGCACGGTGACAACTGATTCACCCCCCCCCCTCTCAATTGTCCAACAATTGGTATCAGAGAGGGTTCCTTTTATTCAAAGGTAGATATGTAAGCTTAAACATGACAAGTCATGAAGGGACTTCAACCACTAAGCCCCATATATTTGATGGAACAAATTTTTCCTTCTGGAAGATTAGAATGAGAACATACTTAATGGCCTTGGACGCTGATGTTTGGGATGTAGTAGAGACTGGATATACAAAGCTTGTTGTGCTAGCCTCCAAGGAAGATAAGTTAGAGTTTAGTTTTAATGATAAGGGAATGAATGCTATATTGAATGGACTTGCTGAAGCTGAGTTTGTAAAGGTGATGCATCTTGAAATTGCCAAAACAATGTGGGATAAACTTATTAGTGGTTATGAAGGAAATGAGAAAGTAAAATATGCCAAACTTCAAACATACAGATTGAAATTTGAACAACTAAAGATGAATGAAGATGAAACAATTAGCAAGTATTTTTTAAGAGTTGAGGAACTTGTAAATGCCATGAAGGGTCTTGGTGAGAAGATTGAAGAACCATTTTTAGTTCAGAAGATTTTAAGATCTTTGCTTGATAAATTTAATTCAAAAGTCTTTGCAATAGAATAACTAAGTGATCTTAAAACTCTGTCCATTGATCATCTCCTAGGAACTCTAACTACATATGAAATAATAATTAACAAAGATAAATCCAGTACTAGAGAAGCATCTTTTAAAGAAGACAATAATATTGATTCAGAATTAGATGATATTGAGGCAAAATTTGTGAGGAGGTTAAAGAAAGGATCAGGAAAATATCACGGGAAGTTTCCCTTCAAATGCTTTAACTGTGGTAAGATAGGTCATTTTTCATCTAAGTGTCCCCATCAGAAAAAGGACCAGAACTCTGATGATGAAAATAAGTACAAATACAAGAATTATAATAAGAAGAAAAGTTTGGTTGCAAATAACGACAATTCCTCAGAAGACACTGACAATGACTCTTCCTATGAAGATAAGGCCAATGACTTCATGCTTATGGCCAAAGAGGATTATGATAATGAAAGCATAGGCAGTGATGATCATGATGAAGAAGCTGTGGTTGATATGGAAGGAGAACTGATCAGTGCACTGGAAGAAATTGACAGACTCAAAATTAAGAATAGAAAGCAAAAGCAATTGTTGATACAGTTCGAGAAAGACAATAAACAGCTTGATGAAGACTTTTCCCTGCTGAAAGTGAAACTAGAAGAGGCAAAGAAAATAAAAGACATACTAAAACAATAGTTGTCAGAGAAGAAAGAAAGTTGTGAAGCCTTAGAAGAAGAGATAGTAAAAATCAAAAAATAAATGGAGAAGTTTAAGGGATTGTATCACCAAAATATGCCAAGTATTAAAGCCTCAGAAGGATTAACCTCCATTCTAAATTAGCAAAGAAATTCAATGTTGAAAACTGGATTGGGATATGAAGAAGGATCAAGTAGTGATCTTCCAAGTAATACAGAACCCATCAAGTTTGTCAAATCCTGAAACATTGGCAACAGTCACTCCACAGAAACAAAGAAAGAAAATCAACCACCAAGAAGGAATGAAAGAAAAAGTACCAGAACCAAATTTGTAGATCAGAAAGATTATCGACGTGAAAGAAATCGACCTCTCAAAGAAGACAGATTTTTTCAAGGTACAAAGGTTTTTTCTATGGATATTGTTTTTTCTTCTTTAATTTTGGTCACAAAGCTATAAACTGTTCTTTAAGATTTAGATATGAACAATCAAGATATTCAACGAATAACTATCTTCCACAACAAAGATTGAGACAGCCAAGCAACAAACAATCACAGACCATAAATCATGTGATGACTGGGAGAAGGACACAGGTGAAACACAAAAACAGTTATGAGCATAACAATCGTTATGATCTATTATTCAGTGAGCCAAAATGTTACAACTGTCATAATTATGGACATAAAGATGCAGACTGTCGCTTAAGGAATTACAATCCAGACTTGATCCCCACTACTGAAAATGTCAAGGTTTGGAAGAAGAAAGCAGATGACAAGTGTGGACTAGTATTATCAGCCCAAAAACAAAAGAATCCCTGGTATATTGACAGTGGA
>ML782878.1:183914-196713 GCA_009831015.1 Picea engelmannii | reverse complement strand
TCTCAGGCCACACAGTGACAAGACCCCTTATGAACTATGGTTTGGAAGACCTGCTTCAATCAAGCATTTTAAAGTTTTTGGGAGTAAATGTTATATCAAGAACAATGATGAAAATATTGGCAAATATGATGACTGGGCTGATGCAGGTATCTTTTTAGGTTATGCTACAAATAGTAAAGGGTACAGATGCTACAACAAGAGACTGCACAAACTAGTTGATTGTATAGACATAAAAGTTGATGAAGAAATCTCAGTTAGAAATGTAAGCAGTGCTGAACCAAGAGCATAAGATATAGTTGAAGATGAAGATGAACAAGTACAAGGATCAGAAAAGGAAGAATCTGAATTAGATGAAGATACAAATACTCAGACTGACACAAATCAGTAGAAAGAAGAAAAATCACCTCTCAGAATTATTAGAAAGAATCATCCTGAAAATAAGATAATTGGAGATATAAATAAAGGAGTTCAGACAAGAAGGAAATTGATTAAAGACTCAGAACAATCTCATGTTGCCTTTTTATCTATGACTGAACCCAAAATTTTTGAGGAAGCTAGCCAGGATGATGATTGGATTAGAGCAATGAATGAAGAGCTTGATCAAATTGAGAAGAACAATAATTGGGAACTTGTCCCTAGACCTGAAGATAAAAATGTAATAGGTTATGTTGCCATCCTAATACACACTTGCAAACGTGAGCAAAGTCCAGCTCACTTAGTGTGTCCTTGGAGGCACAATGCCTAGGTTCTCAGTCCACACTGTCACCTTGACTGGAACCTCTTCCTTCTAGGCTTACTCCTAGGGAAGCCAAGGGGGGTAGACCCTAGTTACTAGATTGGATTAAACGTTTATGTTCTAGGAGTTGGTTTTAATTGGTTAAAGACTAAGGGGGAAAACTAGCCTAAGATGCTAAGGCAGCAAATGCAAAGTGCAAGTATATCTATATGTCAATCAGCCCTTTCCCTAAATCAACTAAGACTAGTGCCTAAGGTTGGGCAATGGGGTCAACTAAGTTTAAGGGTGGTTCAAATACAAAAGTTTTACAAGTAAAGTGACTTGAAACTACCCCAAACCAAACATTACAAGTATTTACAAAAGAATGAAAGATGTACAATAATCACACAAGATACAAATAAATATAAAGAAAAATGAAAGTGAGATCAACACATGAGCCAAGCATGCCCCAATAGCACTTACTCTATTGGACCACCTTCAATGACAACCATAAAAAGCACTCAAGACTCAAGAAGGTGATGCTTCCCCAAGTGGGATACTCAACCCCTTCTTGAATCACACCACAAAAACAATGAAGCAAGATATAACAATGTTTAATTCATATGCTCACATGAACATGAAAGACATAAACCATGTAGTTGCAATAAAGATAAAAAGCATGAAATTATTATCAATGTGTGTTCCTGCATACATCTAAGCCCCCCAGCACAACACAGATGATCTATGCAACTAAATGGTTAAGGAGTTTCTTAAAAGTTAAGTTAATTTTATTTTCCCTCCCCCTAAACTATGTTGGGGCTTTAAGCTTCCTCCTCCCTTGGCCAAATGACTGTCGGGTGCTCAAGATAGTAAGGAAACGAGGCCCACCCTAGCTTCCCAGGTCAGCCCTGATAGTAAGAGTACTTCCCGGAAAGGATCCCCTTAAGGATCACGGGACGGTCCCCCGCCACTTCCTTCCGTTGTTTTCCTCAAACCCGTTTTAGATGGTGGAGATGGCTGAATAAAGCTACCTAATTTGTCTAAAATATTATTATGACTCTCGGGCGAGTCTTTAGGTGTGTTGGGTTGATTTTAGGAGTGTTTTAGGTGTCCAAAATTTTAGTTTTTAGCCCAAAACCGAATTGAAAATGTTGTTATGAGTGTGCTTGCAAGATGTAAAAGTGATAACCATAAACACATCAAAACATAAATGGAAAGATGCAACATACATGTCATTCATTTATCACCATTCCACATGTAAAATTGAAAGTAAAATGTGATGTTAAAGCAATGACAACTTGCTACTTATAACAGAAAAATTGCTTGAAAATATAAAGCTATGAATGTGAATGTTTAGCCCATAAAGTCAAGATAACATGAATGAAAAGCTCATAAAGTAAAGACAATCACTATAGCATCTCATCCATCATTTAGATATTCAACTTGCAAAAGGAAAAGAGCAAGAACAGCTTGCCTTGTGATAATGAGAAAGAAACTTTAAGATCTTAGATTACTCATCCACACATATGTTAACCATTTAGATGATAGACGTGCTTGAAAAATAAAAACTTGACAAAGCAATGAGTAAGATCCTAAACCATGAGTAGATCACACATACTTAAAAAATTGTAAATAGCAAAATGACTTATGAAAATGATGAATTTTTGCACTTAAGAGAGATCTTTAAACCATTAAACCATTTATCATGATGAGCATAAGCATATGTGAGAGATCAAATATTATAGGTGATGACTACTCTAGTGGATTTAGACCATCATAACACATAGATCATCAACATAAATAATTTTCCTTTAAGCCTCACAATTTTGGGGATTACTCTCACAAGGTGTAGGCAACTAGCTTATCAAATAAAAACTTGGAAAAACGAAAACCACTCACAATGGCCAAGGTGGAGGCAAGCCTACCATTTTTGGCCAAAGAGGGTTGTTAAACAAATAAACAAATTATTATTATGAAAAGGCCACACTACGTTGTCTTGTGGACAAGAGGGGCCAACAACTAAATGAAAAATAACTTGCAAGAACAAACTAGTCTAGCCCAATGATTTTGGGGGGTTGGCTAGGCCAATCACACACCCAAGGTGTAGGTAATATATGTTAGTTTACAATGATACAAAAAATCAATGAAATAGAAGAAGAAAACATGAATTTACAAAAGGAAAGGTAAGAAATTCGTTACCCAACCAAGGAAGGTTCTTGGGGAAGTCTTGAGGATGAATTTGGGCAGCGTTTCCCCTTGTTTCTGGTAAGAACCTGCAAAAACCAGCAAGCAAAAGCTTGCTGGAAATGCTGCAAAACACACACAAATGTCAAGAAAATTTTCTGTTTTTACACAGAAAATTTTCACATGAAATCTCCAAGTGAAAGTAAATATTTTTGACCTATCTAAGAGGGTTAGAAAAATGAAATATAAATGGAATGTGTGCAGAAAATAAGAGATTAAGTAAGCTAGGAGTGTGAGAAGGTTTTGAGGGTAGGCTCGTTCTTGATGCTATCCCAACAATCCCTTTGGAGCAACCTGCAAAACTTAAAGCAAGAAGTCAAGCATGGAAATAGATAACAAGCTTGAATGGACTAACAATATGAAATACTTCAAACCCTTAGCTATCCAAAAAGTATAAACCAAAAAGAATACTCTTTTCTAATCTACTCTAGTAAAATACTTTACCAAAGATCTATTCACAACTACACAAAAAACTTGAACAACACAAAGTCACCTCATGTGCAAGAAAGCAATTAGAATAATCTTGGTGTTTTCAAAATCCTCCAAAGATTTATTAATCAAATATGAGAGTATTGGAGAAATACTTGCTCCAAGGCTCTCAAGAGCAATGAGTGAGATGACAAGATGGCAAGAGCAAGAGAGTGAGAGTGAGGTGAAATTTCAGCATAATAACACTAGCTCAAAGAATGGTGAGGAAAAAGGGTGAGGGAGGGTTCTACTTATACCTCAAGAGGCAAAGTGAAGGCACTTGGATGAACTCCAAGTGTCAAATCTCAAGCAAATGAGCAAATCTCTAAGAGAGGGGCGCCCAAGCTAGGGTTTTGGACAAGGATAGGTGAGGTGGAAGGATGTGGGCCACCTAGGGATGAGTTATTAGGCTAGGGAGGGCGCACTAGGTAAAATAGAGGTGCCCACATCAAATTTTGAGTGTTTGCTAAGGTTTTGGGTGAAGGGGGGACGTCTTTCCCCCATGGGGGCATGAGGTAGAGAGAGGGGTGTGTGCTAGGAAGTGAGTTAGAGTTGTGGGGGGTTAATTCTAGGTGTGGTGAGGGTCTAGGAGGGGCACACCTCACATAGGAGGGGCCCACACCAAGTAGCAAGGCCCAAAACAAAGGTTTGTGATGAGGGGGGGCGTGAATCCCCCTAGGGAGTGAATCAAAGAGTGAGGGGGTATGGGTTAGGGGTTGTGTCAAGTTGGTAAGTGGGTTGGGTAGGTTAGGAGGGTATAACTTGCTCTTTGCCACCTTAACACTTACTCAATAACTCAAAAATTACAAAAAATTGACATTCTGGCAATGTCACCTTAGCAATTAAAATTGTTGTTTTGACTGACTCTGACTCTGAGTGGACAAATGCATAGAAAAAATTGTCCGGCTGAGATGAAACTTGGTATATGGGTGTAGGGGGTTCCATTTCATTTATTTTGAGCACAAATACCCCTATCAAAATCCCAAAGACCCAGTTTTTACAATATTTTCTCAAAAAAACATTTAATTAATTAAATAATTAAAATTTAATTAATTAAAAAAAACCTATCTAGACTCGACGAAATTCCGTGAAAATTTATACACTGTCTGGCATGGTCATTTACATCGTTCCTAAATAATAGCTACCAAATGATGAGACCATTAGAACGCCATTCACCACTTTGGATGAATTATTGCATGTGTGAGGGAAAAACTCATGGGAAATCAACCAGACTGAAAAACCCAGTTGACAATCTGAGGATATTAAAACCTCGATGAAAACAACTCTCCCAATGAAAACATCCCAAGGTACCTTAACTAACTATGATCCATGCAGACTTATTACATTATTAACCCACGCAGAGGTGCGAAAATTTTGATTACAAAATTTTGTGCTGGAGCATCAAATGCCCAAGTAGAACCAATACTGTCTTCAACATACTTGCATCGGATGATGCATACTTCATGTCACATGATTTGACCCCCTAGATGAATAGGTGGTCAACAGGTTCTAAATGGGTGTTCAATAATAAAATGAATGAAAAATGACAAGTTGTTAGAAATAACTCTAGATTGGTCTATAAAGGGTATGCACAAGTTGAAGGTCAGGACTTTGATGAAAATTTTGCACCAGTGGCAAGATTGGAAGCTATCAAAATGTTTCTTTCTTATTCATGTCATAAGAACTTTAAACTTTATCAGATGGATGTTAAGTCAACATTTCTTAATGGAGATCTAGAGGAAGAAGTATATATGGAGAAACCTGAAGGATTATCATTGACAGATAATCCTAATTATGTTTGTAAGATGAGGAAGGCCTTATATGGACTAAAACAAGCACCACGAGCTTGGTATTATAGACTGGACAAATTTTTACAAGAAAAAGGGTTCAAGAAAGGTATTGTTGACAGTAACCTTTACATTAAGTCTGAAGGTGATAATTTACTAGTTGTTTTGGTTTATGTAGATGATATTATTTTTGGTTGTACTAATGAATCATCTATCCAGTGGTTTTCTAACTCTATGCAAACAGAATTTGAGATGTCCATGATAGGAGAACTGTCATATTTTCTTGGCTTACAAGTAAAATAGAGTTCTATAGGAATTTTTATATCTCAAGGAAAATACTTGAATAGATGTTGAAGAAATTTCAGATGGAGGACTCCTCTCCTGTTAGTACACCCATGGTGGTTGGTTGCAAACTTAGTAAAGATGACATTTCACTCGATGTTGATCAAAGGACATATCGATCAATGATAGGCAGTCTTCTGTACATCACAGCATCCTGTCCTGATATAATGCAAGCTGTTAGAATGGTAGGTCGTTATCAGTCTGCTCCTAAACAAAGTCATTTGGTAGCCGTCAAAAGGATATTCAAATACTTGAAGGGAACAATGACTTATGGTCTGTGGTATCCCAGATATCAGAATTTTCAGTTAACTGCTTATTCCGATGCAGATTGGGAAAATTGTGTAGATGAAAGAAAGAGCACCAGTGGAGGTGCCTTCTTCCTGAGAGACTCGTTGGTAGCATGGATTAGTAAGAAACAGGGGTCTATTTCCTTATCAACTATAGAAGTAGAGTACATTGCTGCTACTACTTGTTGTACTCAGATCTTGTGGATGATTCAAACTCTTGCAGATTTGAAGGTAAACTATATTGATCCGATTACAATTCACTGTGATAACTCTAGTGCCATCAGTGTCTCCAAGAATCATGTTCTTCATTCCAAAACTAAGCATATCCCAATAAAATACCATTTTCTCAGAGAACAAGTCACAAACAGAGTTGTTCATTTGAATTATATCCCTTCCACAGAACAGATAGCAGACATCTTTACTAAACCCCTAGCCAAGACACCATTTGATTATCTCCTACAGAAGCTAGGTGTCATCCCATCTGACATCTAAGCAAGTTCATCCTATTAGGGAGAGTTTTGTATTGATTGATACCTCCTAAAAATACTGCAACAGCTCAGGGGGAGCATGTTCTCTTTGACATTGATGTCAAAGGGGGAGAAAAGAACTCGGGTGCCTTAGTTGCTATCAATGCCAAAGGGGGATATTGTTGGTAAATGTTTAACAGGGAGCATATGCTTATCATTGATGGAAAGTACAACAACGAAGATGGCATGAGTACAAGAAGAAGTATCAGAAGTATTTTAGGAAGACATTGCAGAGCAAGCTTGATAAGTTCAGAAGAGATAGTGCAGAGGATTGTTGGTAGGTTTAACAGGAAAAGTGATCTTGTCATTGATGGCAGGATTAGAGTGTGCATTGATGGCAAGAACAATGATGATAAAGATCAACATGATCAGGAGCGCAGTGATAAAGGAAGAGGAGGAGCATCAACGATCGTTGGACCCCATCTCGAATCCCCAATGACCATCAGATATGAATTCATACAAGAAGAATGCGTAGAAGAGGAGGACAGATCTTAGGCGTCAAATATGAGCGTAAGATATGACCATCATTGGCTCAAGGTGTGATCTAGGCCATCATATCTAGGAGGTGAATATGGAAGACCACGTCAGAAAGGATAGTCGTGGACCATTGGATCAAGAGGACGCACAGTGAAAAATTAGAGCACCACAAAGACTCCATTTCAGAGTTTCGCAGATTGGGAAATCCAAAGGAAAAAGGTTCAAACTTGGTATATGTGAGATCACGAAAAGATCTTGACCATCATATCACCAAGGATTCTGGACTGTTGATCTAAGCTCCATCTCGGAGCTTCGACTAACGCGACTTGGAGTGACGAGAACCTCCATTACAGGAATCACGAGATGTGAATTCATGATAAGATCTAGACTATCAATTCACCAAGAACATGGACCGTCGATCTAAGCTCCATCTCAGAGTTTCGCCTATTGTGACTTGGAGTGACAATAATCTCCATCTAAGGAATAGCGAGATGCGAGATGCGAGATAGCGAAAAGATCTGGACTATCAATTCACCAAGAACGTGGACCGTCGATCTGAGCTTCATCTTGGAGTTTCACCCATTGTGACTTGAAGTGACGAGAGCCTCCATCTAAGGAATAGCGAGATGCAAGATCGTGAAAATATCTGGACCATTGATTCATCGAGATCATGGAACATCGATCATGATCGATGAAGATCATGAGCTCAAAGCGCCTTTTAGCGTAGCCTATGGTCACCGCGTGTTGTCACATGGAGGAAGGATCTAGTGCAGATGAGCTCCGCCTCAGAATTTCGGGGATCACATCTGGGAGTGTCGAGACACTGGATCATACGAATGCCAAAATACCGAAAAGGTGAATTATCATTGTAATCGATGGTCACCGCATGTGGTCACGTAGAGGAGGGAGCTAGAGCAGCCAAGCTCCTTTTTGGAGATCGTGACATGGAGAGTCAAGATGTCTCATCACAAAATATATGAATTGTGAAAGTGCGAAATGGGTAAATAACAACAATACCCTTCAGAGTTAATCCAACGGTGCAGGTGAATTTGAGCATAATCGGAGGGCTAATATTTCTCCTCATAGTATAACTACTAGAAACCATTGATGATTTCTTCCAGAGGAGCTGAAGAGTCTCTGGGAATCTTCCAATGGGATGAAGATAGGTCATAGAGGTGATTGACAACTGGAAGAGGGTTGGAGCCTATAGCTGAAATAGAGAGGGTGAGATCGACTGTAACAGAGAAGACGAGGAGTCTCAACTGCCACATAGAGCATAACAAGCAGAAGAACAGACAACACAAGTCATGTGTGCAGGAAGGCAGTTTGGTAGACAGAGCGACAAATTGTAGTAGAACAGTGATGAGCCTGGTAAGCCATTGTTGAACATTATACCACTCTAATGAGTTTCAATAGCAAATATTTATAAAACAGGGTAGTAGGGAGGTGTTAGGGAGGACTGTTGTCCTCAGAGGTTCAAGTGGGTGCTTGAACATAGGGAGTTGGTGCTTCCTTCTAATTGGTGCTAGAGAAACAAGGGAGTTGGTACTTCCTTCTAGTTGGTTCTAGAGAAACTAGGGAGTTCGTGCTTCCTTCAAGTTGGTGCTAGAGAAACCAGGGAGTTGGTGCTTCCTTCTAGTGGGTGCTAGAGAAAACAAAGAGCTGGTGCTTTCAACAAGTAGCAGCTTGCAAAACTGAGATTGTAGCCTCATTATGAGTCGGTGATCATATGTATGATAATGTAAAGAATGTAACTATTACTTATCATATAAATAAAAATAGGTTTTTACGCTGTATGGGTTTCATTGGGAAATATCTGTCTCTGTGTTTCTCATATATGTGACTGATGCTAAATGTGCCATTGTTTATTTCCCTGCATTATTGTGATCATCATTGAGTGCCTTGTAAAGATTTTAAAAGAAGCATAATTGTTTAAGCACGGTGACAACTGATTCACCCCCCCCTCTTAATTTTCCAACACATTCTTTCTATGCATAGGAATAACATATCTTTCATTATTTCTATCAGATCTACTCATATCAAAACTTATTTCATCTAGTTGTGCCCTAGGAAACAATTTATGAAACATACCTAGGTCCAGAATTTTGAAACAAAAATTTCCACTTATCTTTCCTTGTTTCAATCAAAACTTTTCATTGTTCTTACCTTTAACAAAGAATAAAGCCTTCAGATCTAACTTTTCTTCTTAGCCCAAAGCTTCACAAGTTAAGTAGACTATTGTGCACTAAAGAAATAGATCTACGCACAAACCTTTCTTTTCTTCAGTTCTCGGCAATCACATTTTTAGGTCTCGACAACGGAACCATTTGTTGGCATAGGGGCAGACTCAACTCTACAACAATGCACCAAACAAACACTAACTATTGGCCCTTTCAGAAACAGATGCAAAGAAGATGAAGTCTCACTTGAGGTAGACATAGGGGTGGTTGCAGGACTTAGATGTTTGCAACCTTAGTTGGGACACCAAAATGTGATTACAACACCTTAACAAAGAACTTAGCAATTATAGCTCATCATTATTTAATTAGTATCTACTTCGGAGATAAAACCCTAATTACAGAGCACCACAGTTTTCACCCAGATCTAGCATATTCAAGCACTAAGCACATTCACATAGTTAGATCTAGCATTCATCCATATTATTAAGCACTAAGAATTAACATATCTATCTACCATTCATCTATATCAAATCACTTAAGGAAGTAAACACATAAACACATCAATACATCACACAAATCATAGCAACATACGATATACGTGGTTCACCCCCTCCCTGGGGCTATGTCCACCAACTCTTCTTCTCTTTCATTATCTTCAGCCAATCAACTACATGCACAAAGACACAAGATCCTACTTCGCATAGGACAAGAGATCTGCGTGCACCTTACCAGATCCTCCCCCAAACTAGGTTACAACACAAAGCTTCTAATCAATCTCTTACAGTTACTTGCACTTAGCCTTGCAAGTTTCACACATCATGCAAAGTTCATGTACACTATCACTTGCACTTAGAACTTGGTATCACTCACTTGTGCCTTTTCACTTAACATACATACACCCATAGCCTCTTACTTGCATCACCTAGATTTCTAGTTATACATTACAAAAGAGGCCTAAACATGGGTAAACCCATGGGACGACATCCCCATACCCGTTACATAAGCCCAAAACCCAAAAGGTCCTTAAAATGGGACGAGATCCTATGATCTCTTCTTTGACTTGCGCTCCACCTTCGACAACCTATCGAAGTCTCAAAAGTAGGTCAAACCTGATCAAGGATCCTCAAAACTTGGTCAAGGGCCAACAAGGCCCCAACACTCACCTATGACTCATCCTGAGTCACTCTGGTCTGGGTAGCTCTGCATCAAAAGCCTCGATCTTGGCTCGAGCTTCTTCGACCTATTGTTGTTCCATGGCCTCCTGTTCGATGAACTCTTGGATTACTTCTTTGTTGATAGGTCCCTCTAAGCATTGTTTAGTTGCAGTGATGAGTTGTTCTAGTTATGTTCCTCAACCTTCAATCTCTTCAAAAATTTGGCAAGCGTCATCTTAAATTGGTTGGAGTCTCTGAGTCACTTCCATTACTCTACTCTGAATGGTGTGGACCTGTTGTTGGGCATTGTGCTGTTCTTGGGATCACTTCATCCTTTCGACTGCTGACAGGGGCTTCAATTGAACTTGTATTGTTTCTTCTTGTTGTTGTGCCTCCTGGAGTTGTGACTCTAGTGCCTTTAATTCAGAATCCTCAGTGAGTCGATCATAATTCTGGGCACTACGATAAATTAGTTGTTTACATTCCATGGCGAGGGCCTTGATTATTTCAACTGTGCTTCGAGGAATTGCTTTTCTTTTATCTCGTACATCCGACAGAGTGTTAGACACTATTTGGAGCTCTAAGTCTGTTATTCTTTGTGGTATTTGTTGGATAGCTTCTGCGAGATGCACTACTTGATGCTCCACTTGGTATTTTTCCTTTGTCTCTAAGCCTGTCACAGAGTGAAGTTCTCTGTCGACTTCTTCTTTGAATCCCCATTGTTCTGTGAGAAATTGTTCTTTTTATTACTTGGAATGCACTCTATCTTCTTCAAGCTTGGCTTGAAGGTCCTCTTTCTCCTTTTGTGCAACCTGGAATTGCTCTACCATTTATTATTTTGCTGCTTCAGGAACACTTTGGCCTGTTCTTTGTCTTCTTGCACTCTACGAAGGCGGTCTTTGGTAGCATCAACTAGTCTACGGAGTTGGGTAGGCTCATCTCCCAACTCTTGTTCTTCTGATGGAAATGACGTAGTGGATACTGTGCATCTAGAGTGAAGAGCCTGATGTACCCCTCTCAGCTTTGTTGTGATTATTTCATACAAGGATTCTTTCTTGGCTTCATTGTTCTGAAAAATGTCCCGCGAAGCATCTGATACGACTGCGATGATGAAATCAAAGTCATCGATATTGCGTATAGTATGAAGCTTTGAATTTATCTCTTTGGATTACCTCTTCGATTTAGGTTTCATGGGGGAAGCCTTCCTTTTCATCAATGGATCTGCGTCATCAAGGGGGTTTCATGGTGGGGTTACTTCGCCTTCCTCCTGCTTATCTTCTTCCCCTCCTTTTTCTTCTTTCTCGTCTTTGTCCACGTCATCACCTCCTCCTCCACCAGGTGAATCTAAGGTAGTCTCTTCTGAGGTGCTACTCAGTTCCTATACATCTTCATTATTCTTCCTCCTGCTATTGTTGGGTGCATTATACTCCTCATGGATAACTATCAGGCTTCCAATGAGGTTTGGGTCGGACAATTTTGCCTTAGCGACTGGTACAATGAACTATGTAGGTCATTCATTAGTGATTTCTTCCAGGTCCTCCTCAATGAGTTTATAGTATGACTGAAGCTCTTCTTTATTCTCCTCTGCAAGCGTGATGATGTATATGAAATTCCTATCTACGTGAAACTTCATAAGGGGTCTGAACCTATCAACGGAATAAGTAGACAACGATGTAACTGATCTTCTCCAATGGAAAAGAGGCATGGTCCCAATGGTCCGATGGTCCCAATGGTCCGATGGCGAGATTTCTGGTCATAACTATTGTTCTAACCGTTCGAGGCGTCAGGATAATAGTTATAATTCTTTCAACGACTATATCTCTCCGCCATGGCAAAGTGCCATGTTGTGTTGTTTGGATATCCTGACGAAGTTCCAATTTTGCAAACCTTCCCTCTGCGAAATCCCTTATGGGACCTTTTGTAACTTTTCTATCTTTGCTCTCTTCTTACGGAGTTTTCTAGCCTTCTTCTCAGTGATTTTTGTCTCGGTATTCCTCTTTCCATTTTGTTTCTTATCTCTGTTTGGTATAGTAACTTCGTGCTGTTGAGATTCTTTCGTAGGGTTCAAGGCCAATACTTCTTCTCTGTCTGGGGTGTTAACTCTCAAAAACGCACCCGCATTTTTGAAGTAAATATGCCTAATCTTTAAGGGAACTTTTGACTATCCTCCCTAGCTCCAAATCCAAATCTGATTGTACCATTGGAAATCCTACGATCTGTAGATGTCGATCGACTATTGGAACGTGCGAAACGGATATTTTATGGCTGAGAAAATTGATTTTTCCCAAAGGCAGTCTTTTCTGAAAATTCTGACTTTCGGTGGTTAAATTACCCAGGAATTGTGCCAGTCAACCACCGAAAGCCTGTTTTAACCAGAATTTTCAAAATTTCGCNCAGATCAGGAATTTTTGAAGCATAATGAGATGAAACCTCTTGGAATAAACATGTGGTGAATTATCAAGCCCAGCACAACAGTTAGTTTTGACAAATGGTGGAAAAAGGAGGTTTTTCAAAGGTTTTTGATGCCTTTTCAATGGCAGAATTTTAGGGATTTTTAGCCACACATCAGCAACTCGAATTTATCTTTGGAAGAACAGGTTGAAGAAGCCTTGGAAGGC
>ML782878.1:133867-177318 GCA_009831015.1 Picea engelmannii | reverse complement strand
TTTATCATTTTCATGTTTTGAATGCCATAAGCTATATTGAGTTGTCCCATTGATCCACCTTTATAAAATACAAAAATATTCATTTCTTAAGTTACCAAGCACCTCTGGTCTGCAACCACAGAGGGTTTCTTGGAGTGATAACATGGGGTAGGTGATCTACTCACCGATGAGCCTTCTTGTGTTCTTTCCACTTCGACATCCAAGTTTTTGGTTTTAAATAACTTCTATCTATTCTCTTGTTCTTCAATCAAGTGCGTTATCCTCCTAGTCATGAAATCTTTTAATTCTTTCTTCTTTTGTTCTAATACTTCCTCTTCTTTTCTTCTAGTCTAATTTCTCTCAATCTACGGTTTTCCTAATAAAATAGAAAATGGGGTGTTGTTCTCAATAAATTTAACAACCTCAAAATCTTCGTTTTCCGTAGCTCCATGAGCACTCATAACTTTATGGGTGAGTCTTCCACATAGGGTTATCAACTTTCCTCTAAATAATTCTATTCCTCCTAATGAAGGAATCATAGCAGGCTTTCCTAAAATTTCCTAGGTTCTTTCTGTCATGATATTCACCTGTGTTTCCTCATCTAGAACACAGTCTATGTTGAAGTCTCCTATTCTTGTTTCTATGCACTCTTTTTCTTTGAAGATATCAAATAAGTTGATATTTCGATGATCATTCAGGGTTTCTTTTACTTGCAGTAATACAATCTCTGATTCTTTCTGGGGTTCTGTCGTGGTCTTAGTTTCTTGATATTCATCATGGTTTTCTTGTGTCATATTCATTCTTTCATCCTTATCAATCATTCTAGGGAAATCCAAAACTTCATGATCCATAGCTTGACAACAAACAAAACTAGCTCTTCTACCATGGAATTCCTTAGCAAGATGTCCCGGTCTTCTGCAATCATAACAAAGAGTTAATATTCTTTTTATTTGAAATGATCCCCACTCTTTCATGTACTGCGCACTAGGATAATAATAGCTAACTTGCAAAAAAATCTTTCTAGGTTCCTGCATCCATTTGTTATTCCAAACATTCTTTCTATGCATAGGAATAACATATCTTTCATTATTTCTATTAGATCTACTCATATCAAAACTTCTTTCATCTAGTTGTGCCCTAGGACAAAATTTATCAAACATACCTAGATCCATAATTTTGAAACAAAAGATTCCACTTAGCTTTGCTTGTTTCAATCAAAACTTTTCACTGTTCTTACCTTTAACAAAGCACAAAGCCTTCAGATCTTACCTCTTTTCTTCATATCTGACTTTTCTCCTTAGCACAAGGATTCACAAACTAAGTAGACTACTGCGCACTAAAGAAACAGATCTACGCACAGAGCTTTATTTTCTTCAGTTCCCAGCAATCACAGTTTCAGGTCCCGATAACAGAACCATTTGTTGGCACAGGGGCAGACTCAGGGTTCAACGCTATAACAATGCACCAAAAAAACCCTAACTACCAACCCTTTCGGCAACACCTATGAAGAAGATGAAGTCTCACCCGAGGTAGAGGCAGGGGTGGTTGCAGGACTCAAATGTGTGCAACCTTAGCTAGGACACCGATATATGATTACAACACCTTAAAAAAGAACTTAGCAGTTATATATCATCAATATTTAATCAGTATCTACTTCGCATATAAAACCCTAATTACAGAGCACTGTAGTTTTCACCCAGATCTAGCATATTCAAGCACTAAGCACATTCACATAGGTTAGATCTAGAATTCATGCATATTATTAAGCACTAAGAATTAACAGATATATCTATCAGTCATCTATATCAAATCACTTAAGCAAGTAAACACATAAACACATCAATACATTGCACAAAGCATAGAAACACATGATATACGTGGTTCACCCCCTCTCTGGGGCTACGTCCACCAACTTGTCTTCTCTTTTATTATCTTCGGACAATCAGCTACATGCACATAGCCACAAGATCCTACTATGAATAGGATAGGATATCTTCACGCACCTCACCAGATCCTCCTTCCCCAAATTAGGTTACAACACAAATATTCTAGTCAATCTCTTACAGTCACTTGCACATAGCCTTGCAAGTTTCACACAACATGCAAAACGGATGTACACTATCACTTTCACTTAACACTTGGTATCACTCACTTGTTCCTTTTCACTTAGCATACATACACCCACACCCTCTTACTTACATATCCTAGCTTTCTACTTATACATTACAAAAGAGGCCTAAACATGGGTAAACCCATGGGCCAACATCCCCATACCCGTTACATAATCCCAAAACCCAAAAGGCCCTAAAAAGGGGCTGAGATCCCATGATCTTTGCTTCAAATTGCGCTCTTCCTTCAACAGTCTGTCGAAGTCCCAAAAGTAGGTCAAACCTGACCAAGGATCCTCAAAACTTGGTCAATGGCCAACAATCAATCTTGAAGAAACCTAGAAGAAGTAAAGACAGAAAGAAGTCAACAATTAAGAGGAAATTGGAAAAATATTTGTGACACTTTGCAGAAGGCAATAATGATGTAGACAGAAGCATGGAATCTCCTAGATGGAGGGAGAAGATTATATATTTCCAAAATAATAGCATGCATTCATACACAAAGCAAGGATTAGGAGGGAGAAAATCCTATGATCCATTGAAGATGATTAAGTATATATGCATGGTAGCATCCATGAAAAGAAGTACTTGTTCAGTTTGACTTTAGAAGAAGCCTTAAAGTATCCCTGGTTTTCCATCCACATCCATGATCCTATGATGAAAGGAAGAAGTTGGAATCTTCAAGGCATGGAATCTATAGAAAACTCCATGGACCCAACAACTAAAGAGACACATGAGGAAGAACATGAATATTCCAAGAGAAAATCCAGAACAACCAGTCATTGCATCAAGAATCACAAGACTACCAGCCTGACCTAAACTCACTAAAAGAAATCAAGCAGAGGAAGTGAATGTTGTGATGAAGAACAATGTATGGAAGACTTATTAATGTAAGCATTGCGAGATCCAGAACTAGAGGTTCTCCGGAATAGAGGGAGAAGACTATGATGATTTCTTGGTCCAGTAAACCACACATACCTCAACATGAGCCATTATATCGTCCAAAATATCCATGGTTTGGAGTGTACATAAAATGAATTCAAAGTCTATTCTCCAGAATAATTGAACAAAGAATGTATTTAGAAGAACCCCAAGGCTTTGAGGTATACCAGGAAGAGACTGTTGTATGCATATGGAAGAAGGTTTTGTATGGATTCAAAACAAATTGGTGTAGAACCTCCAATTCACAAAACAAGCATGGTGAAAAACCTTCTATAACAAGATACTGTATCAAAATGGTTATTCAAAACTCAAGGATGATGGATTTCCAATCCATGAAAAATCTCTCATGATGATAGAAGAAGTACCACTTGGATATGTTCCAGTTTGACCCTTGCCACGATGGATATGATACTGAAAATTGGCTATGATCCATCCAATTTCAAAGAAGCTAAGGAATTAATGATGAAGAAGAACACTGACATAACATCCCTGAGGAAACAACTAAATCTCCCATCCACTAAAGATTCACAAGAAAAATAAATGGCTAAGAGTGAAGGCCACAAGGAGGAGATGTTGAAAATCATAATGGAGCAGAACACACAAATTAAGGAGATGGAGGTCAAGTTGGATAAGTTATTTAAAGAGAAGGAACAGAGTGTGCCAATGGTTTTCATCCCTCTGAATGCAATTCCTCTCATAGGAGTCAGTACAACAACAACAACCACAACAACATAAATCCCATCAAACATTCCAGTAAAATCTCCTGATGCTGTTGATAAATTGGTAAAGTCAATGGAGGTCATGACCTTGCAAGGAGAAGACATTAAAAGATTGTGAGAAGAAATTGAAAACCTCCAGAAGGTGCAATCCATGTTCTAGTCCATCTACAACACAGATATGCACAAATCACAAAGACTCACTCAAGAAATTAAGAAGTTGCAGAAGGAGACATTCATGGCCAAGACACTGTTAGAAGACAAGGAAAACATATGGATGGACATCAACAAGTCAATGAATAATATTTGGCCACTCATACAAATTGTGTTTGAACAACATGAACTGGTACAGACATTCAGACAAGCCATTGACAATATAAGAGAAGAATTGGGAGAAAATCCCACAGAAGCCACTAAAATCATCAGGTTATTAAAATCCAAAACCAAAGAAGAACTAAAGGCATTGGAAATTGAAGACACGATAGAAACCATCCTTGAGGTCAAGAAGGTTTTTACCAAGAAAGGATTGATCCTGTAATTGGAGGAGAAATCCCAGACAATGGACATTGGAGTACGAAGATTTTTCAACGAGGTTGATTCACTGCACAAGAAGGGTCTTCCAACTTTACTAGTGATAAACGATAAGCTCATCACTCTATCAGACTACAAACATAAAATCCTCGTAGTAGAAAAAGATGGTTCTAAGTTTGCAGGCATACAAGGGAGCATTACTGGCAAAGATTTCTTAGAAACTTTGTAGTTGGACCTGAGCATCCAACATGAAATAAAATTCATTTTCATCACAAATCCCACCTTTTCCAAGTACACTAAGATGGATGAAACATACGAGAGATTACTCAAGGTTTCCATCCCTATTCAAAAGAGATGGGAAGACCTATGTGCTTTTCATGATTAGAGGTGATGTGTACATCCGAGTAATCATGAGGAACAATCAAGTCAAAGCAGTGAATCGCCAACTACTTTCTCCAAAATCAACATCAAGGATTCGAACATATCATCAACATTCCTATTATTTTGTAATATGTAATCTACTTAGTTAGATTTTTGATCCACAATATCCTGATCATAAATGATAGGATCAGATGTAATTGTTGTATAAATACTTCTTTCTTTGAAGTATTGAGGGTTGATTTTTGTGCCCAAGGAGCTATCTTTGTAATATTTTCATGAAGATCGACCAATAATAGAAAGACTGATTCACAGGATTCTTGTGTTTGAACACTGGTGATGTTTATCTTTCTCTGTTAATGTTTATCTTTCTCTGTAATCATTATGTTTTTTGTTTCTAATCATTAAAAGGAAATTAATGAACAAAATTTGTCTTAGGCACTATGTTTCTGGTCTTTTGGAGATCTACATGTTTTCATATGATATTAAGCAAATAAATTCTTAGTTGCTTCTTTGTTTGGTTGACTCTCTCACCTGTTCTATCGTTTCATCACATTTAATCTAATAGATCATGTGTTCTCACTATCTTGCCCTGTGAATAAATCTTATAAAAGTTGTAACTAATCTTAATCTTTAACACAGACCCCATAGCCCAGTGGATGTTTAATGCAATATTTCATCCAATCCTTACAAGCAAAACAAAAAATTCAGACTATTTTAACTATCCTAATATCTAAAAACTCAAACAAATCTAAATCCTACAGAGAGATACCTCTCTAAAAATGGCAGGGCTAGATCCCAGTTTCGAAAGTCGTTTTGGTAAGTTACCTCTGTTAATTTATTTTTCCCTTAACAACCACTAGGAATTACAGAGTGCTAAAAGCTACAGTAAGAGTCGTAAGTCATAAATTGTGTTAAAGATCTTGGTAAAGAATGGTGAGCAGTTCCAGAATAGAGACAGAAAGATTAAATGGCCAGAATTTTGAGCTTTGGAAACACAAAATGGAATATCTTCTTGTAGATCAAGAACAATGGAAAACGGTCTTTCCAATTACTCATCCGACATGAATGTCAATGGAAGAATGGGAGAAACTTGAAAGAAGATAAAGAAGTAAGATTCGTCTTTGTCTTGCAGATTCAGTGTTGTTGAATGTCTCAGGTGAACATTTGGCCAATAAACTCTGGGACAAGATAGGAAGATTATACCAGTCAAAATATCTAGTAAATAAGTTATTTCTCAGAAATAAAATGTATCTTCTGAGGATGAGTGTTGGAAGTTCAATGATTTGGCATGTAATTGTGTTTAATATCGTGTTATTCAAGTTATCATTTGTGGATAATAAGATCACTGATGAGGAGAAGTACATCATCCTATTATGTTCTTTGCTAGACTCCTGGGATATCTTAGTCATGGCTATTAGGAGTAATACAACCACATTATTGCTAGAGGACATGGTTTCTTCTCATTTTTCAGAATAAATGAGAAGAAAGAACATGGAAGGATCAACCAAATATGCTCTAGTAGTGAGAGTTCAATTGGTAGACAGAGATAAAGGAAGATTCTCTAGTAGAAAGTTTAAGTTGAATGGTTGATATAAATCCCTGGTTCAGTCGACGTGAAGATGTTGTAAATGCGGTAAAGATGGGAATTATAAAAAGGATTGTAAGTCAAAGGAAACATAACACACTATTGGATCCAACAATAAGAAGTCGACTGAGAGAAAGCCAAACTTGGACAAGGGAGGTGATGTGTACCTGGCGTCAACCAATACACAGTCAGATTAAGATTTTTAGTTGATCGAATCAATAGAATCCTATCATATGACACCACATAAATAATAGTTATATGAATATGAAATATATGATGGGCATGATGTGTTCTTGGGGGACGACTCAACAACTAGAATTGTCAGATGGGGAAGAGTCTGATTGAAACTACAGGATCGAAGGAAAATAACCCTTCCAGGTGTGCTACACATTCCTAGTTTGGAAATAAACATGATATATGTCAGCAAGATGAGTGATGCAGGTGTGCATACTCTGTTTCAGTTGGATTAATGCAAGATGGTCATAGATGTGATAGTATTAATGAAATGAGTTCGGATTGGTCATAGGTGTGCATACTACGACTTGACCCAACTCGATGTCGACACAACTCGACTCGACGTGAGCTAAGTCAGTTAAAATTGACTCGACAAGACATTATGAAATCAACCTGACCAGGATATGGCACAAGAGGATGGGACACATCGGAGAAAAAGGACTTTGAGATATGAAAATAAAAGGTATGGTAGAAGGTTTTCCTAAATGTGGTTTAGAAGTCGACTTTTGTGAATATTGCATATATGGGAAACAAATCTAGGTGAGGTTCCCATCTGGAGTGACAAGGGAAAATGGGATTCTAGAACTGGTGCATAGTGATGTGTTTGGCTTGGTTGCAGTGTATTCACTTGGTGGATCCATGTATTATGTCTCCTTCATAGATGATTTTTCGAGGAAGACATGGATATATTTCTTGAGGAATAAATTAGAATTTTTTTAGATATTTAAGTAGTTTAAATTTCTTGTGGAAAACTAGACATAGAAGAGGATTAAAGTGTTGAGAACTGACAATGGTGGTGAATTATATGGAAATGAATTTGATCAGTTTTGTAAGTAGTGTGGCACAACATGCAAAAATACCACACCATATACACCACAACAAAATTGATTTTTTGAGTGAATGAATAGAACGTTGATGGATAAGGCAAGGAGAATGCTCATTGGTGTTGGGATCGCTCAAGAATTATGGATGGAAGCAGTCAAGGATGAAAGATATCTTGTGAATATGTCTCCTTCATCGATGCTAGTCGAAACGACTTCAAATAAGTTATGGTCGGGTAAGAAGCCTTTGGTGGCATATCTCAAAAGTGTTTGGTTGTAATGCATTTGTGCATGTTCCTAAGGAAAAGAGGAGCAAGCTGGAAAAGAAGGCAGTCAAATGTATTTTCATCAGATATAAAGAAGGGATCAAAGGATATAAGCTATGGGATCCTACATAAAAAAGAACAATGTATAGTCGAGATGTACTCTTCAAAAAAGTCGAAGGTAAGTATGAGCCTGAGAAAGATGTTAAGACCGAGAATAATCCTGATATGGTGTGGTTTGAATTGAGAAATGAAGAAGATGATTCTTATGATTCGATATAAGGAAGAGGTGGAACAATTGACTCTGGTGATAAGAAGGTCATAAAGAGAAAGGAAACTAGTCAAAAGGTATAGTCCTCCTGACTTTCATTCTACATTCATGTTAACTTCCATCGACGATGAACCCAAGTTGGTTGGTGAGGCAGTGTACTCGATGGAGGGTAAACTCTGGAAGGACGCCATGGTTGAAGAGATGGAATCCTCATACAAGAATGAGACATGGGATTTAGTCAAGCTACCTAGTCGAAGAAAGCATGTCAATAGAAAGTGGATTTTCAAGAAGAATATGAATGGCACAGGACCAGTCGAGAAGTTCAAATCTCGACTGGTAGCGAAAGGATATTCCCAAGTTGAGGGAATTGACTTCGGTGATATTTTTTCCCCTATTGAAAAACTAACTTCCATTAGAATACCAATGTTTCTAACTACAACATTTGATCTAGAGATAGAACAGATGGATGTGAATACATCGTTCCTACATGGGGACCTGGAAGAAGAAATCTACGTGAAAGAACCTGAAGGATTTGTAGTAAATGGAAATCAAGAGTTGGTGTGGAAACTCAAAATATCCCTTTATGGTCTAAAGTAATCTCTAAGGACGTGGTACCAAAAGTTTGACACATACATACTTCGTTTAGGATTTGTGAGAAGCAAAGTTGATCACTACATATATTCCAAGGAAGAAGGTGGGAATTTCATATATGTAGCTTTGTATATCGATGACATGTTGTTGATTGCAAACATCATGGACGCAATAAAGGAGGTAAAGAAGCATCTATCCTCCAAGTTCTACATGAAGGATCTCTGTGCAGCTAAATTCATTATGGGAATGGAGATTAAGAGAGATCGAGTCACTAGAAATATTTTTTTGAATCAGACAAAGTATATTGAAATAGTTCTAAAACAACTCAACATGCATGAATGCAAACTGCTGAAGGTGTCAATTCCTATGGAAGCAAGGATTACTGATGAACAATGTCCATAGACATAGGAAGAAATATAGGACACAACACATGTTCCCTATGCAAGTGTGGTTGGTAGTCTGATGTATGCGATGGTATGCACTCGACCAGACATTTCCCATGTAGTGGGAGTGTTGAACACGTACACGTAGACACTTG
Source organism: Picea engelmannii (assembly GCA_009831015.1). Lineage (NCBI taxonomy): Eukaryota > Viridiplantae > Streptophyta > Pinopsida > Pinales > Pinaceae > Picea > Picea engelmannii. The sequence continues at coordinate 168,358 of ML782878.1, read as the reverse complement.
AAAAAGAGCATTGGACAACTCTCAAGAGAGTGTTCAGGTATTTTTGTGGTGTGAAGGACTATGCTTTATGCTACCAAGGAAAACTTAGAGGTGATAATGGTAAATTATATGTACATGGCTTTGTTGACGCCGATTGGGTTGGAGATTTGGATCGATGGAGTTCGACCAACATATATGTCTTCAATATGTTCGGTGGAGTAATAAGTTGGATGAGTTAGTGATAGGAGGTCGTATCCTTGTCGACATTGGAAGATGAATACATGGAAAGCACTCATGGAAGGAAAGAAGTGGTATGGATTCAAACATTGTGTTTAGGAATTGTGTTTTAGCAGAGAGCTATGAAGGTAAGTTGCGATAGTCAAAGCGCAATATTTCTCGCAAATAACCCTACTTATCATTCAAATACTAAGCACATTGATTTACAATACCATTTCGTAAGAGACATGGTGGAAAGTAAAAATGTGCTACTGGAGAAAGTAGACACATTGGAAAAAATAATAGACTTGTTGACAAAGTCTGTGAGTGTTGTGAATTTCTCATGGTGTAGAGAGGAAATGGGCATTGTTATCCTTGGTCCGTGAACAAAAGTTTAGGAATATCCTATTTCAACAAAGAAGACAACATGTGGGAGAATGTTGGGTTTTTATATTCTTTGTAGTGAAAGTCTAGTCAAGGTGAATCAACCAATGGTTGAATTCGAAGTGAATCGACATCAAGTCAAAGTGAAGGTGTATCGACAGCAAGTTGAACTCAAGGTGGATCGATAGCAGGTTGAATTCGAGGTAGATAGAAAACAAGTCAAAGGTCAAGGGAATCAACCGGGTAAAGTTGAAGTCGAAGATATCGATGGAAAGTTAACCAACAAAAGGTCGAAGTGTTGGCGTGAGACAAATGACAAGATATGTAGTGAAGGCCGACTAGTAAACCTGACTTGGAGTCGACTGTAATAGAATCCTAGGATTTTGGGGATTTGTAGCCAATGATATGCATGGATTTGTAACCTTTTTTGGGCACCAATATTTATGGTTTTACCTGTTGTAATTCCTATAAGGAGGCGCATTGTAAGGTCGTAAAGGTTGTTTTTGTTAGGTAATCATAGAATGCACTTTTGTAGGTTAATACATGTGTAAGTGTAGGTTGTTGGTCATGCATATGTAAGCCGAATTGGCTACAGGTATATTCTTGCATGTGAAAGAGGGTATGATGTCGATTGTGTCTTAGGTGTGGACCAACGTTAGGCATGTAAAATTTTATTTTGAATGAATAAGAAAACAAGAGAGCATAATGCTGAAAGGAATGTTGGTTTTCCGAGTTAATGGTTTCCAGGGTAAAATCTTGGTGTATTGTGTGATTGCTTGTGTCATTTGCATTCCTGATTAAATTATTTTTCTCTTCTGCTAGGATTAGTGTGGAAGTGTCTTTCACTTCCTAATAGCTAATGTGGTGGTGGTTGTGTACCACTAGACAATAGTTGTGTACTGCTATTATTGTGGTTGTGTACCATTGGACAATAGGTGTGTACTACTATGACATGGTAGCAGTTTTGTATTGTTGGATGACATTATAGTAGTTGTGCGCTATTGTTTGATTGTAGCATAGTCATAAGGATTGTGGTGGATGATTCGAGAAACAAATGGCATGGTAGTAGTTGTGTGCTACTAGTTTATTGCAAAGTAGTCAGTGGGATACTAGATGAAAACATCGTGGAATGATACCTCCCTAGATAAGAGGGACCGTTGATATTTTGGTAGCTGTGGGAGGCATTTTCCTCTTGGAAAACATTCTTAGAAGAGGAGAAGATTCCAGAAGTCCAAGAAGAGCATTGAACTAATGGAAGAATACCCAGGAAGAGACATCAACCCATAGGAAAAGAATAAAGGGACACTAGAATCTCTAGAGAATAAGTGGCCCAGTTAAAGTGACTTAATGACAATAAATAGAGAGGACTCCTTGCTCATTTGGACACACACTCACTCATTCTCACATTGAAGAAGGACCTGGAAGTTTGAGGCAAGGAAGAAGACATTGCACTGTGGCATCTGAGGTTGTTGTTTTTTCTTAGTGGTGTTTTTCTCTTGTGCGTTATCTCTCGAAAGAGGTGCACTATTGTTGTATGGTGCTACTACTGCAGTTGCTAGTACCAGTTTGTGTCCTAGCCTAGTGCTAGGGTTTCTTCATTGTTTGCTTCTCCTGGGAGTTGGTTTATGGTTGGATTATCTTGGACCTAATCTATCTAAGAAAGTTTGGGTAAGTTTTTCCCTAATTTGAGGTTTAAAGATCTTAAATCACAACCATAGGTTTCATTCATCTACTTACGACTAAAATTACAACCATTCCATTCAACCTATAGCCCATCCCACTATCTCAAAATAGGAAGGGTTACTGCACAACAAAACACTGATATTCAGATAAGTCTATCTACTCTCCTAAAAATATGAAAAGAAATATATCTACTCTCCTCACGCTAACAGTTGAGTTACACATCGATCCACCGTGTCTCGCACGAAATTTGAACCATTTCAGGCACAAAAACTATGTATATATATATGGGTTATTCTGCATACCATGGCATTGCATTGTCCCGATTCCTTTGATATTTAGGGTTTACCTTTCAATATGAGGAAGAGCACAGTATGGAAATCTCTAGTGTTAGCATTGGCATTTCAAGCGACAACAATGGGCATCGCAGAAGGTGCCATCTCCTTCTCTACGATGATCTTTGACCTTCTCCCCTGCTTTTCCTTTGTCACCAGGGACGTTGATGATTGTTGGTACCCCATCTTCTTGTTTTGAAAGCCTAAGTACAACTAGTCTTTGTGAACTTAGTTTTTCTCTTCATGTTGAGTTTAGCCTCTACACCCGCTTTGTGCTAAACACCCTATTCCCGATCTAAACACTAACAACCATGAATGTAATTAGAAGTAGCATGCCCACTTATTATTGTGTTAGAAGGTTATGTTGTAAGAAGTTATGATCATTTTCTAACTGATTTAGAGTATATTTAAAGGAATGAAAATGATGGGATGAGGGTTAGAGAGTGGGCTATTTTGGCTCTCATATCGAGTTTTTGTATCAAAGATTGCATGGAAGAAGGAGAGATTAGGATTTAAATCCCTTGACTATTGTATGGGGTTATAAGGAGTTTGTATGGAATGATATGATGGATTGAGTAGAGAAGACTATGTCGTGGTCCCCCCCCCCCCATATTTGATGTATTATGTGTGTTGATTTGAATGTCTAATGAATGTATGATTATTGCATTAAATTTACATGTTTTCTTTTTCTTATCATTCAGATATATTTTTGTAATGTTCATCAATGTCTCGAGAGAGACCTTATCCTTGTTAGGATATTGAATATGTATTGATACTAATAAACTTCATTGTTGGCCTAATTTTAGAACCAAGTGTCTAAAATTATCACTCACAATTGGTTCATTTTCCAAGACAATATGAATCTATTGAAGAAAGAACATATATGTCATGGAGATCATCACAATTGGAGGTACATGATTGGATTACTAAAAGAAAAGTTCACATAGAAAGAAACCCAGATCCTTCTACACATAGACCCTAAAGCATGCAAGGACAAGTGCCTTTACTATAACAATGACCCATAATGTATCATCATATAATTTTTCATCTATCTTAGTACCTTTTGGGTGGAAAAAATGGAGGAATTGGCTTGCAAGGCCCATTTTAGTTTCGAAAATTGGGGTCTCCCACCTTCTAGAGCCATTTTGAGGCATTAAATGGAATTTTTGGGGGTTAAAACATCCAAAACTTTCTCCCATAGCCTCCACGTCCCATACCTTTACAAAAGTGCGAAGATCACTTCAATCAGATCTTCTATGTGAAAGTTATGCCTCCCACAAGTCGATGTGCCTTGTTAACCACCATGGTATGAGTGGATTCCACATCAGCTAACAATATAGAGATGGCCATGTGTGGAATTAAAAGAATATTTGAGAAGGTCCAGACCTTATCACTAATTGAGAGTTAAGTATGCAAAAACCATAACCCTAGACAATATTGGTAATTTCATTCTAATCCATTTTCAAATATTTAAGGTCAATATCTCCATTTCTATTTGGATTTACATTGATCAAACTAGACACAAAGGTTGTTGTATAATTCTTCCTATGTTGGCATTGTTAGAATATAGAATATGGTGTGCTCATTTTACCATTGAATATACCCTCGTCACCCAACCATAGGTCGAATCCTCCCTTCGAGCACCTTAACCTTGACTGAGAATTCCTCCGGAAGCAAACCCTAGGCTAAATAGCCAAACAAAGGATAGCGCACCTTTCCCCAAGGATAGCACAACACAAAAGACTGATCAGACAGTCCAAGCCCTCGCCAATAGATAGTCCAAGACAACACTGAAACTAGTTGTCGTTGCAGCTGCACCAACAACTCTCCTCCAAACTTGCGCACAAGACTGCAACTGCAGTGCACACCAAAACTGGGAACTACAATTCTGAGATGCTACAAATGAGAACTGGTGCCCTGTATTTATAGTGGTTTTGCTAGTTTTGTTGGGGCCAACTTCTCCTTCTGGATAAGTGTCTGTTCAGTATATTATTATTATTTTTGGCCGACTTCTTCTCTTGGAGGATAATAACCTAATATAAATTATCTTCTTGAGCCAACAAGGCTTATAGGGTTATTAGCCAACTCATTAGTGTTTCTCTTTCTTCTCGGAGTCTTCTATTCTCGTCAGGTTCACACGTGGAGGTAAATACCTCCCACAACTACCATAATATTAGCACTCCCTCCTATCTAGAGAGGTGTTTATAGGTAATGGACTTGAGAACAAAAACATATGATTTACCCGGTAGCATCAATATAGTCATCTAGACTATTTCATGACTATATCATGAGCATCACCATGACCATCAGTTGCATCAACTCTCAAAACCATACTTCATCTGAGTAATTAGATATGGTGTTGGATAAGTCACTCTCACCATAGAGTGATACAAGAGGAGTAAAAGTTTTTAACTGTTTTTCCGTCTGGAAAATCTTTGTTCATCATCCATCTGAATGTTCATTATCTCCAATAAACTGTTGATAGTCTTCAAGGAAATTAGAACAAGGATAGAGTATAACTATGTCTATTCATAGTAGTACATAAATACAATCCAGTGGTTCAATACCACATCAAGTAACACACAAGTACTTGATCAGTAATGTATGGTTGCGAACAGTGAAACATATTCACCATAATAGTACTCATCTATTGTCATACAGTCTTCATAACAAACATCTGATAACAATTTGCACATAAACAATGTTATGATATAAATTGAATTATCTAGGCCAATCTTTCACTCACATCTGTGAGATTTGAAAGAATATCTACCTCACAAACAGTGGAACATATCCACCACAGTAGTATATCTCTATTATCTGGAGACAGGTAGTCTCCATAACAATCATTTGATGCCATCCTCCATAGAAAAATATTGTTAAAGATAAACTGAATCCTCTGGGCCAATATTTCACTCACGTTTGTGAGATATGAAAGAATATCTTCCCTCATCAGCAATGGGCTATCTGCCCTATTATTCTCAACCAAGGAAGAAGGATTGTTTTTTATTTTTGATCCTGGACCATTTCTCACCCTGGGCCATTCTTCCTACACTAATCAAAGTGCACCCTGGACATAATGTATAAACCCTAAGAAATGTTTGGACAATTCCCCACCCTGGGCCATTCCTCCTAAACTAATTAAAGTGCACCTTGGAGAGAATGTATAAACCCTAAGGAATGACTCTCACTGATTTTTGAGCCTGGACTATTCCCCACCTTGGGCCATTCCTCCTACACTTATCAAAGTGCACCCTAGAGAGAATGTATAACCCTAAGGAATAATTGTCTAGACCATTCCCCACCCTGGGCCATTCCTCTGACACTAAACAAAGTGTAACTTGGAGAGAATGAGTCTTCCCTAAGGAATTTTTTTCCTGCATCAACCTCCAAAACAGACAATTCTTTGAAACTTCTCACAACTATGAACTTCGAAAGAATGACTGCCCACCAAGGCATACCATTCTACTTGACCACTATTGAAAGTGTCTGCCAAGAAGAATGACTGTCCTAGACCACTCCCCATGTTAACCACAATGGAAAGTAGATGTCTATGATACATCAACAATCAATATGCCTCCCATGTTAACTACAATGGGAAGTCACTATCCGTCATAAGTCTCAATCCACTTTTCGAACAGGAAAGTATCTGTCCAATCTCGACTATTTTTCAATTAATAAATAAAACTGAAGATTTATTTAAATCACAAAAATAAATGTTTTTCAAGAATATTTTTTGTACCTTCTTCTAGCTTGGAGAATATTCCCTTTTAGCTAAGGGATTTATTTCCACGATCCTTATCTTCTCTCGAAAATATGCAAACTTGATTCTGGATAGAGGCTTTGTCAAGATATCTATTGTCTTCTCATCAGTGGGGATATATATTGGAGAACCACTTTCTTCTTTCTGGACTTCATCATGGATAATGTAATACTTGTACTTTAGTCTGGAACACTTGTGAAGGCTTCATGTAGATATGAACAATAGAGTATATCATAGTTGGAAAGATGGGACATATCCATGTGTCACTTCTTCTATCATCATGAGATCTGGTTTACTGAGTAGTCATCTTGATGTTATAGGAATTCTTCACCATGCTTATGCTGTGCACTGGAGGTTCTCCACCAAGTTGTCTTCTTCTTATCTGCATACAGGAGTCTCTTTCTGGTATGCCTCAAAGTATCGAGATTGCTCCTCATACACTCTTTATTCAATTTCTCTGGAGAACACTCCTCGCATTCATCTGATGTAGAACTCCAACTCATGGATATTGTGGATGATATAATGACTTATATAGAGATAAGTTCGATGTACTGGAACAATCAATCATCATAGTCTTCTCCCTCCATCTGGGAGAACCTCTGGTTCTGGATCTTGCAATGCTTTCATTCATAAGTTTTCCATTCACTGTTCTTCATCATGACTTTCAGTTCTTCTGCTTGATTGCTTTCATATCAAGCTTAGTAATCTTGTGATTATTGGTGTAATGACTGGTTGTTCTGGCTTTTCTTTCTTTCATGGAATCTTCATGTTTTTCATTATCTCTTGGATTCATGGAGATTCCATGTTCTAGAGATTCTACTTCTTCCTTTCATCATAGGATCATGGATCTAGATGGACAACCAGGAAGGATTTAAGGCTTCTCTTCGAAGAGGTCTTCTTCCGCGGTTGAGCTGAACACGTACTATCTTTTCATGGCTCCTACCATGGATATATATTTTATCATCTTCAATGGATCATAGGATTAGCTCCCTCCTAACCCTTGCTTCATGTAAGAGTGCATATAATCAACTCCCTCTGTCTGATAGAGTCCATACTTCCATATGCATCCTTATTGTCTTTTGCAATATATAATTGGCTCTCTCTGTCTAAGAGAGTCCACGCTTCCATCTTAGTTGTCGTCATAAGTATTTCTCCAATTTCTCTTGATGTATGACTTCTAAGTCTCTTCAAGATTGATTCTAATTTCAGCTTATCTTGTAATAGCTTTCACATGCTATATTTCATTATTTCATGTGTAATATCTAATGATAACTCTTTTCATCTTGTTTGTTATTTCATAGGTATAGTTCTTCTTGGAACACATTATCTTCCAAGAGATACATATACAAGATATGTACAGAGATGATGCAAGAAAGATATGTACAAGAAATAAGAAGAGTGTTGTTACCTTTTAGTAGAAGAAGTCTCTTCCATCCTGCTTAGTCTTCTTTGTAGGTTCCTTTTCTTTGGCAATCAATGCTTCATGTTTCTCCTTCCTTTTCTTTATCTTGAGACACTGATTCCTGTAGTGACCATACTTTTGACAGTTGAAGCATTGTATTTCTGAAATGTCTTTCTCTTGATTTGGCTTCCTCCTTGAACCAAACTTCCTTTTGTTCCTGAAGTTCTTGCATCTTCCTGTGAAGGCTTGATCATTGTACTTATTTTGGGGTTTCTCTTTTGCATTGATCCTTGATTCTTCTTGAGCACAGCAGGTCCAAAGTTCTTCAAATGTCGGGTACTCCTTCCTTGTGTTCATGCTTGCGGAAAATGCATCCCATGTCTTGGGAAGACCATTGAGTAATATGTTCACCAATTCCTTTTCTAAAGTGATCTCTTCAATATATTTTAGTTTATCTCTTAACTAGGAGATCCTTACAAAGTATGATGTTATGTTGTTGTCATCATTCATCTTCATGTCATAGAGCTCATTCTTCAGACTCATAACTTGTGCAATGTTTCTGACTGAGAAGAGATTTGTTAGGGCATCGTACATCTTCTTCGATGAGTCAAGATGGGAGATGTAGGGTATCAAGTGGTGTTTTATGGAATCCACTATGATACTCATGGCATTGATGTCAACATATTTGAAATTCTCCATAGCTGCAACCTTTTGTGGTTCCTTCTCTTCTCCTTCTTTAAACTCTGGCTTCACGATCTTTCCTTTCACAATATCCAACACTTTATTCTTAGCAAGGATGAGGTCAATACTTGTCTTCCATGCTCTGAAGTTAGAGGTTCCATCTAGCTTGTTCTCAGACTTCATAGAGTTCGTCATGGCTTGCTTGACTTGGTCAAACCCTAGGTTTGACCAGAAATCCAAACTTCATGTCTTGGCATTATGAGAGTGACAGGAGATGCGTTGGTCTAGGGAACACTCATCTATCCAAATATTAGGTCAATCTCGTCACTTAAGGTGCCTCAACAAGAGGTTTAGGGTTTCTGCAACTGCTTCTGCTAGTAACCCTAGCTCTAGTGCTTTTGGAAACTGCTCTTGCTAGTAACCCTAGCGACAGTTCCTTAATGAGTTCAATGTCTAGTGGCTATGTTTCCTTCCAGCATTTTAGGCTGATTGAAGGGGTGTGGGACCATAACCTGTTAGAATATAGAATATGGTGTGCTCGTTTTACCATTGACGATACCCTGGTCACCCAACCATAGGACGAAGCCTCCCTCCGAGCAACTTAACCTTGACTGAGAATTCCTCCGGAAGAAAACCCTAAGCTAGATATCCAAACAAAGGATAGGGAACCTTTCCCCAAGGATAGCGCAACACAAAAGACTGATCAAATAGTCCAAACCCTCGCCAATAGATAGTCCAAGCCAACACTGAAACTAGTTGCTGCTGCAGCTGCACCAGCAGCTCTCCTCCAAACCTACGCACAAGACTGCAACTGCAGTGCGCACCAAAACTGGGAACTGCAATTCTGAGATGCTACAAATGAGAACTGGCACCCTGTATTTGTAGTGGTTCTGCTAATTTTGCTGGGGCCATCTTCTCCTTCTGGATAAGTGTCTGTTCAATATATTATTATTATTTATGGCCGACTTCTTCTCTTGGAGGATAATAACCTAATATAAATTATCTTCTTGAGCTGACTGATAGCCATATAAGCTTCTAGCCACACTGAAAAATATTCATAGATTCTACATTAAGAATAAAAATATGCCAAAAAATATTACCACACTATGAAATATTATTTGGGCTTCAAAGTTAGAAGAAATTAGGAAAAAAAATGAAGAGTAAAAAAAAAAATAGGTTTTCGTAAAGGAAAGTGAACAAATATAAGTGCACACCAAGAAAAGGTAAGAAAAGGTGATTTAAAAAAAAGTTCCAACACAAAGAAAATGTAAGAAAAGGTAATTTTTTTTTTTTCCAAAAAAGTGGAAAAGTGAATGGGTGTGTATTTATTTCTAAATAACTATACCATAGGGTCGTGTTTCTTGAGACCTAAAAAATATAAAAAGGAGTATTTAAAGTCTCCCAAGATATTTAAAATTTTTAATTGGTGAAGTATTTATAAGTGGAAAAAGAAAGTATATAGAAAATGATTTTAAGAATATTAAAAGGCAAAGTGATAAAGTTTAAAGAGTTATTATTAAATTTTATTTGAGGATCTTTTGCATTCAATACATTCTCGAAGAAGTACGAAGTGAACTATGACAACTACAAATAATCCTACATTTTTGGCAAAATATCCATTTTGTGCAACGGTGTTTAATTTTGAAGAATGCTTTAGAAATCAAAATTTTAATTGCAGAAATTTTCAAAACCATTTATTCTAACAGGATATCAAAATGACTACAAGAAATTTTGGAAGACAAACTAGCCTATTATAAAGAGACCAATTGAAATTAAAAAAATGAAGTTGTCATGGAGAAACTTAAGAATAAATTATATTCTTTCCACACAAAATGTGAGGATTGCATGCGCAAATCAAAGACGAGAGAAAAAATATGACAAGGCCTTACTAGAACGAAATCAAGAAATCTCTTTCCTAAAATATCAAAATCAGAAGTTAGAACAAGCTAATCAAATCTTATTAAGAAATTATGAGAGAAATATTAAGAGAATGGTCATTTAAAGAACCATAATCAAAGCTTGGTTGAACAGATCAAGAATTTGAAGAACAAAAATAAATTCGATGAAAAAAATGAAAAAACCTCGCATTTAAAAAACTTTAAACAACAATTATTGTAACAGATCAGAATGTTGAAAGAGGAAAGACAGGAACAAAGTCGACAAAGTAGATAAGGAAGAAAACTCACTCCTAAAAATCCATAATAAAAGTTTAATCACCCAGATTAAGAAGATAAAGAGTGATAAGAAGATGGTACAAGACAAGTTAGAACAACTTATCAATAAGGACTCATTGGAAGATAAAGAGACAATGACTAAACCTATGGAACTACATAAGTCTTCAAATGGAAAAAACATGATGGTGGATAAAGCAATTAACATTGACTTAATTAACCTTACAATTCAAAGGAATTCAGTTAATGTAAAGAGGTTTTCACATGTCAAAGTAGAAATGAGTGAGGGTATGAAGAAGACTCAATTCCAAAAGTTAATCAAGAAAAATATACAAGTATATGAAGTAATGATCAAGTTGCAACGATGCCTACATCCTAATCACATAAATTGATACCTCATCCAATGAATGTATCAATAAAAACAAATAACCGATATGCCAAAGAATATTAATTCCACTACAAGTGGGGGTCAAAGTAGAAGCTATCATGGGAGTGGAAATGTATCAAGTACTTACCAAGAACCTTATAAAAACCCAAATCCGCAGAAGATTGAATTAGGATGGACATACTCCTTTACAATTCAACAGCTCTGCTCAACGCTTAGAAGATCCTATCGTCTCAGGTCCTCAATGATTACTAACTCAAGAATGAAAAAACATGAGACAATAATTACAAGCTATAGCAAGAGACAAGTCTTCCATAAAGTATGCTTTGAGGAAAAAACATTTTTAAGGGGAAGGCAATGTTATGAACATAAATATACATATAAAATACATATTGATAACATAATAATTAAATGATGATTAATAAATAATAATTATTAATAATGAAAGGATGCGTATCAAAGGACATGACTATTGGTTAAGGGCACCCCTGCGTGGGTATATAAATGAGCCTTCATTCTCATTGTAATCATCTTATCTTATATATTCATATTTTACACATTTATACATTATTCCTACATGGATTATTGTGTTATATTCCAAGTATTTTGGATAATTCTTGTGTGAGAAAACTGTATTCGTCTCAACCATGAAAATGAATCATGTTCACTTTACAATAGGTTCATCTAACATACAATAGTGTATTTACTAGGATTCATAGTGACTTTGAAGTGTTGATCATTGTTGGTGCCCCATTTTGTTGTTTTGAAAGCCTGTGTACAACTAGTCTTTGTGCACTTAGATTTTCTCTTCATGTTGAAAGTCTGTGTACAACTAGTCTTTGTGCACTTAGATTTTCTCTTCATGTTGAGTTTAGCCTCTAAACTCAGTTTTTTGTTGAACACCCTATTCCTAATCTAAATAATGACAACCATTAATGTAATTATAAGTAACTTGTCAACTTATTCTTGTGTTAGAAGGTTATGTTGTCGAAAGTTATGATCGTTTTGTAATTGTTTGTGACTGATTTATAGTGTATTTAAAGAAATGTAAATGATTAGATGAGGGTTAGATAGTTGGTTACTTTGGTTCTCATATTGATTTTTTATATCAAAGATCTCCCCATATTGATATTGTGTGAACTACATCCAAAACATATCTCCCCATATATCTGTCAAGGATAAGACCCCCTTTGAGGCTTGGAGCGGCCTCAAACTAGAAGTGACCCACTTATGTATATCCGGTTCACGTGCATGGACTAGGATTCCCTCTAAGAAGAGGAAGTCACTTGATCCACAAAGTATAGAGTGTATCTTTGTTGGACCCAGACAATGTCCTCGTGACTGCTATAGTGCCATCGAGAACAACACTCGGGAAGATGCTCTCTAGTACCTGGGTAGTAAGGTACTATGGCTAAGGGAACGATCTAGCCTCCTTATTTGGTTCCCTGAGATATTGGGTCAATTACTACTATTGGACCCCACACATATATCAAAGAGATATAGCATAGGGAAAACCCTTGTCTGTAGAAACACTGAATATCCTATTAAAATATTGTGTAACTCCAAAGAATATTCTTATCCCCTTTTGTGGATAAAGATGAAATATATTTATTATTGATTAGATCAACCCTTTTGTGGATAAAGATAAAATATATTTATTATTGATTTGATCAATCCCCTTTTGTGGATTGATCATGTCGAGTATTGTAAATGACCAAAACCCCTTTTTAGGATTGGTCAAACCCTAATTGTAATAAGATAAATAAGAAGTCAGCCCCAGAATATATTAAAGAGGCCCGCGAATATATTAAAGGTGTTTATAACCATGCAGAAGAAGAAGTCGTCCCTACCAATGAAGAGACACTTCCACAGGTGCCATAATTGTATAAATAAGAGAGGCCAACGCCTCATTTAGACACACACTCAGCTCACTCATCTAGTGTGCAAGTATTGAAGGAAGTTGTAGTTACCAGTTGCCAGAAGAAGGAAGAGAGAGAGAGGCACATCCTTGGGAGAGGAATTTATGTGTTGTTTGGTTCATTATCTTGGCATTGTATTGGCTATCTATATTAAGGAAGTTTTGTTGGGTTTTCTTCCCCTTGAGGGTTTCCTAGGATAAATGCTTATGTACTCTTTTGATTGTGTTTCTCTCAATGATCCTGTCTATGATATTGTTATCTAATAAATAGAAAGGTAACTTGATAATAGATTAAACTTTAACATGGTATCAAAGCTAAGATGAGGAGAGAATCTTTCACAGGAAAAAGAAAAACATCATTGTTGTAGTACATGAAAATTAGGGTTTTTTTATTAAAGAAGGTTTCCAGCCTCAAATCCATCTAGAAAGGTGCGCCCTACCTCAAGGAACATTTTGGCATCCTCAGCGCACTTTTTCAGTGGCTAGATCTCCCGAAAAGTGAAACCCTAGTTTTCACAAAGTACGAGAAGTACCAATGTAAGAGTGTACAAAAGTACCAGAAAACTAGAAGCACCATTTTAGAAATCCGCAGATCAAGTTAGGAGGGGTAAAATTTGGATTTTATGAAATCTAAACACACTAGGCTACTCGCCTCAGTCGAGCACATCTTTTGGTGAGTTCAGTTTTCAGATCCAAGTAATTTGATTTTTTTATTATTTCTATAGCCTGGAGGGCTATGGTTTCTTCTACAAGAAAGAATGGCTACCAACATGAGGGTAGAAGACAGGTTGGAAGGATCTAGAAACTTCAGATCTTGGAAGCATAGGTTGCAGATGATTCTAGACGAGAATGATCTCCTATAACATGTTATAGTGGGTGTACCAGAACCATATGAAGAAGAGAAAAAGACCAAGCATAAGAAGAATGAAAAGAAAGCAAAGATAATCGTGTCAGATTCAGTAAAAGATCACTTGATCCCTCATATATACAAACTACAAACAACAAGGCAAATGTATGAAGCACTCAACAGATTATATGAAAGAAAAGACATTAGCCAGAATCTTACCTTAAGAAATCAACTTCGTAATATGAAGATGGACAACTCAAAATGAGTCACATCCTATCTTATGAGAGTTTCTTAGATCAGATATCAGCTTGCAACTATTGGAGATGTCATTAGTGACAAAGAACTTGTAACCACAACCCTAAATGGGTTTCTAACATTTTGGATTCCTTTTGTACAAGGAGTGTGTACAAGAAGCAAGTTACCCAAGTTTGATAAGTTATGGGCAGATTGCACACACGAAGAATCTAGACTTGTAGACCAACATAAGAGATTAATTGTCGATGAAGAGGAAGATCTTACAGCTCAAAACAACAAAAGAAGTTCCTTCAGGAAGAACAATAAAGAAGCTACCTCAATAAGAGTTCCAGACAAGAAGAAATATGTTTCAAAGATCAAATGCTACAACTATCAAAAGTTGGGACACTTTTCTTATGACTGTCCTCAAGGAAAAGGGAAAATAAAGTATCAAGCACATGTGGCAAAGGAAGAGGAATCTACTCCCTCAAAGAAAGATTTAGAAGAAATTAAGGATTATGTCCTTTAAGTTGAAGATAGATGGTATGATGAAAGAAAGCAAATGGTGGAGTCCATGAATCCTCCACACACAAAAACGAAACATAAGTATTCATGTTTATTTTTAGTATCTTGTTTACTTTAATACTTTATCATTGCAAGTTAGTTTTCTGTAAGAATGTTAATTAACCTCATTTTATTTCAGTGTCTATGCAGACTTATGAAGGAAGTATCAAAGAAGAGGATGAAGCAAGAGATAACATATTTATTTCATGTATGATCACTCATGAGAGTGACAAAGAAAGCATATTGTAAGTAAGTTTACAAGTCTCGGAAGAAAGAACTTATGTCCTGACTTGAAAAAGTTATACAACACGAGAAGGATGTATGATATGGTGATAGTCAGTGAAGACCAGACAATATCCAATATTTATATAGGAGCAAGAGGCTCCTAAAGATGTAGAACAAAAATATTCAAGATGAAGAAAAAGATGGATACTCAAATATAGTGGATGAGATGCAGGTAACTACAGGTTGCTCCAGGACCGTTCTTATAGATGCAGAGGGAGTAGGTTGATACAATATGAAGACATAAAGAAAGAAATATTCGAACTCAAGAAGGCACCCAGGATATTATAGAAGAAAAATTCAAGGATGATGATTAGAAGCTATTAGATTGGTGCAAGAGGAAGCCATGTCTCCAAGTTCAAAATGAAGGATCGTGATTTGATGTAGTTAGAAAAGAAGATGGATGGTGCCCAAATATTTTGATCAAGATGAAATCTATCCAGTAGATGGATGGTGCCCAACAGATGGGTAGCATGGTATTATACCATGGAAATATTTTGAACCATAAGAGATTTGTTTTTATCCCATAACTAGACCTTCGTAGAGAAGGAGAAAGAGAAATCCCATAGGTAGACCTTCATTTGAAGGAAAAGAGAAGAGACCTTCGTAGAGAAGGGGAATGAGAAATTTTCCAAGGTTGGCCTCTGTCCAAGTGTTGAGTTTTGGATACTCTAGGGACATGCTAGAATACCCTCATAGAGAGGGGTGTGACCACATTCGTAGAGAGGAATGTGGATGTTTCTCCAAGGGGCAGTGGGAGGATACTCTCCTCTATCCAAGGATTGAGTAGCCTCGAACACAAACCTTGACCATGTGGAATGGTTAGTTGAATCTTGAGGTTTGTGTCGTGATCTCACGTGGATCATGGAAAGGGAGTCTAGTCTGGCCCAGGATAACATCTTAGCTTCTCTAGTTCATGTGGGATGACTAGGAGTGAAGCTATGGTAGTAGTCATCGCCAGTGGATGGGTGAGATAGATGACTACAAGAGAAGGGATAACATAAAAGGAATGGAAAAACTCATAGGACATCTTCTATTTGAAGATAAGATAATTTATGTGTGAAGATAAGAAAGAAGTATCTTCTGCATGAAGATGAAAGAAAGAAAGAGTATCTTTTACGCGAAGATAAAGAGAATAAAACTTCCGATTATTTATAGATATGCCAGTCAATGATCATGATGCCAGATGACCAAGTGGATGCCTCCAGTTATCCAGTTAATGATGATTAACCAAATGATGATGTTATCCAGTGGATGCTGCTACCTAGTTGATGTCGACATCCAGTGACCTGTCAAAAGATAAAGAATATCCTTATTGTTAAGAGGGAGTGTTAAAATATTGAGTAACTGCAAAGAATATTCTTATCCCCTTTTGTGGATAAATATAAAATATATTTATTATTGATTAGATCAATCCCCTTTTGTAGATTGATCATGTCGGGTATTGTAAATGACCGAATCCCCTTTTTCGGATTGGTCAAACCCTAATTGTAATAGGCTAAATAAGAATTCGGCCCTAGAATATATTAAAGAGGCCGCATAATATATTAAAGGTGGTTATAACCACCCAGAAGAAGAATTCGGCCCGACCAGTGTTGAGACACTTCCACACATGCCAAAATTGTATAAATAAGAGAGGCCAACACCTGATTTAGACACACACTCAACTCACTCATCTAGTGCACAAGTATTGAAGGAAGCTGCAGTTACCAGTTGCCGGAAGAAGGAAGAGAGAGAGAGGCACATCTTTGGGAGAGGAATTTCTATGTTGTTTGGTTCATTATCTTGGCATTGTATTGGCTATCTATATTAAGGAAGTTTTGTTGGGTTTTCTTTCCCTTGAGGGTTTCCCAAGATAAATGCTTGTGTACCCTTGTGATTGTGTTTCTCTCAGTGATCTTGTCTATGCTATTATTATCTAGTAAACAGAAAGGTAACCTAATAATACCTTAAAATTTAACATATCCTACCCGTGGGGATGGAAACAAAAAAATAACAGACAAGATCTATTGCTGCACAACTGTGCCTTCTCCATTATGGTTTCAAAATTACTACACATTTATTCCTGTTAAGTATTTGGGAATTTTATCACTGCAATATTATTTAGGCGAGACTACAACTCCACATGAGTAAAAAAAAAAACCAGTATAGTGGTCCCACTGACACACTTATTTGTGACTTGTCCCACTGGGTTCCTCTATTCACCCTGATTCTAGTGATACCTATCATTTTTAACACAATGTTTTTTTGTGGACCCGACCCTTCTCCGACACTCTTATTTGGCCCCTATCCCATTGGATCCCCCTTTTCGACTTGATTGAAATGGTAACTATCATTTGATACCCTTCTTACCAGTGGTCCCACCCACTCTTAGAGAACCATTTTGTTTCCCCTATACCATTTTCCTACCCATTTTTCCAAATGGCTACCACAAGATCCCAAGAACTCAATATACCTTGATTTTTGACACCCATCGAAACTAGGAAGACATCAAGAATATGAATTCCAACCTCAGCTCAATCAATTCAACTATTGATATCCTCAAGGAACAATGTTCCTACATCAAATACCTCAAAGACCTAAAAACCACCTTTGAATACTTCATGGGTCATTCTGAGAACCCTTCCTCTTATGAACAACCATCTTATCAAGATGACCATCACTCTTCCCATTACTAAGGTCCTCATACTACCCACTTTTATTGAGACCTCCACCCTCCCAAAATTGAGGTGAAGGAATTTGATGGATTGGATCCCACAGGATGGCTCACCCAAATGGAACATTATTTCTCTTTGCATGAGATTACTGATGATTTAGCCAAGCTTCGTTATAGTGTCCTAGATCTAGATCTAGAATGATGACAATGGTGGAAATGGGAAAAAAAGGTACGCCAAGGATATAATGCTTGGACATTGTTTGTGGCTAAAGTTTATGACCGGTTTGACTCTGACACCCACCATTTAGGCCATTTGACCAAGTTATAGTCTGGGATAGTGGAAGACTTTATTGTCACATTTGAGCACTTGTATTTCAGAACATAGGGAATGTCAGATGATTTATTTAGGGAATGCTTTATTAGTGGCCTCAAATATGAAATTCATTCCCATGTTCTCATGGCATGCTCCCATACTTGGTTGGAAGCTACCCAACGAGCCAAGGAAGCAAAACATATTGTATCCTCTGAGACCTGTAAAATCTCCTTTCCTCCTCTCCCTAAACCCACCAATTATGCCCCTCCTGCAAATCCACTCAAGATCAAGAAATTGACCAAGGATGAAATGAATAAACTTCAACTCAAGGATCTTTGTTATAATTAGGATGAAAAATATTTTCCTTCGAACAAGTGTAAGGAACATCATATTTTTATGGCTGTGACCGAGGATATTTATGAAGAATATGTTGTTGTTCTTTCTATGGAGGAGATACCACAACCATCCAATCTAACCCCACCCTCTGATCCACTAGACGTTGACTCAGTGATTTCACTTAATTCCTCCACTCGCTTCTTTGCTCCCAAGACTCTCAAATTAATTGGTTACATCAGAAATAGGAAAGTCATCATCCTTGTGGAGAGTGGTAGAACCCATAATTTTATTCATCATCAAATTTCCCAAGAAGTCAATTGTTACATCTGTTCCATTAATAATTTTCAAATCATGATTGCTAATGGAGGTTCCATGAAATGTGGGGGAAGATTTGAAAATGTACAAATCCAAATTGGTGAGTATCACCTAAAATCCCATATGTTTGCTATAGACATGGGTGGTTGTGAAATTTTTCTTGTGTCAAATGGTTACACACTCTAGGCCCCATTCTCATGTATTTTAAGGAATTAGTCATGCAATTCCAACAGGAGGGACAAAAGTATAAGTTCCAAGGAATCACAACAGGCTCACCTGAGATCATTAGTTCCCATCGCATGGAAAAGCTCCTCAAAAAAGGTCATTCATGGATTATAGACCAACTCCAGAACCTTTCATGTAGTTGAGACACCTTCTATGCATCCCAACCTCTAATCTATCATTTCCCTCCACCAAGTTGTTTTTACCACTCCTGAAGAACTTCTCCCTTCCCGTGGATTCCATGATCATTCCATCCCTCTCATCCCAGGAAGTCTTCCTCCCAATGTTAGGCCTTATCATCATCCATTTGTCAAGAAGAATGAAAGTAAGAATTTTTTTCATGAATTACTAGAATTCAGTGTTATCTGTCCCAGTACTAGCCCCTATTCTTCCCCTGTGGTAATGGTACTCAAGAAAGAAGGTACTTGGTGCATGTGTCCTGATTTCAATGCCCTAAAAAAACTCACAATCAAAGAAAAATTCCCCATTCATGTCATTGATGACCTCTTATATGAATTGAGTGGTGCTCATTACTTCACCAAATTAGATCTACATTCTAGATACCACCAGATCTATTTGAAAGACAAAGACATTTCCAAAACTAAATTTCACACTCATGAGGGTCATTATGAATTCCTGGTAATGCCCTTTGGATTATGTAATTCTCCTTCCAGTTTCCAAAGTCTTATGAATCATTCATTCTGTCCTTTTCTTTGTCATTTTTTCTTAGTTTTCTTTGATGATATTCTCATCTATATTAAAACTTGGCCATCCTATCTCTCTGAAGTGAATCAAGTTCTCCATTTACTCTTTAAGCACCAAATTTTCCTCAAACAATCTAAATGTGTCTTTGGTGCCTCAAAAGTGGAATACCTAGGTCATATTGTCAGCAAGGATGTTGTCCGAGTGGATCCTAAGAAAAAAGTATCGATGTAGGATTGGTCTCTCCCTACAACTCTTAAGAGATTGCATGGTTTTTTGGGTTTAAGAGGTTATTATAAGAGGTTTGTTCGGAAGTTTGGAAAAATTGCAGCTCCTCTCTGATGCAGGAGCATTGTTGGTGAGTGCACAGAGGCGACACCACTCAACACATGAGAGTTCTTCCAGAACTTCAATGTGCGCAATTACAACCAATTTCGGAATCCGCCTCTACTTAGCGCCAAAATTCACCTTTGGAGGCACGCTTGAACCAGTGCCAAATTTTACCCTTTGAGGAAAAGTTTTGAAATTGTAAATAGAGCAGGAGTTTCCACTTCGACTCTGGAATGTGACTAAACTAAGATAGCGTAGGATGAATTTTAGAGTAGGCAAGTAGCCAGCGGAAACCCTAGAAATATGTTTGAGTTATGTAGAAGTTTGTATGACCAGTTAGAGAGAGCAGGAATATAGAGAGAAGTTAGTTGTAAGAGAGAACTGTGAGTTAGCAGGAGATCTCAGTGTTTTTGAGTTACTGTAATTTTTAATGTATTCTGTAGCCATTGGGAACTTGTGAATATAACATAATGGAAAATTGATCCAAATGTATGGTGTGTGGACTGTGTGCATTTTTCCTGTCATTTCTGTTTACATAAACAAGTGGATGGAACTATGATATTTTTTTCCAGTTTCAATTGTTTCTCTTCGTTGAGAGCTCTACAAGGTGTGCATCCAGAGAGGAACATAAGGAGATCAGGAGGAATTTCTCTGTGAGAAATATTGTGGATCTGAGCCATCAAAATCCCTCAAACGCAAGGAGTACGTGGGAGATCGAAGTCTTAACCAGACAAAGCTCAGGAGGGATAACACTTCGGAAAGTGTTATCAAGATCCAGAAAATCATTCCCTGGAAAGAACGAAGACCGAGTCTTCAAAGACTTAGAAAATATTCTAAGTCTGAAGCGAGTAAAAGCTAAGGAGGAAGAACGTCATCGAGCGTTGGATCACGGTGGAGAATCCCGTAGACCGTCTGATTTGAGGTAGGAGCACATAATTTAATACCTTGTAGATCCAGGAGAGGATATCTTGAAGGTCTGAATGGACGATGGAGAACTCTTGAGGAGAGTCACAAAATACCACCAGCCATTGAATAAGGTGGAGTTGTGAGGAGTTTAGCGGCGAGGAATTTTTGGCGTCCAAATCTTAGGAGGAATAGTGACCATCGATCTCAAATAGATCTTAACAGTTGGTCCATTTTGCGATTTCGGGTACCACGAGTTGGAACGACAAAGATCCTTGTCTCTCAAAACCCTGAATCGTGAAATAGCAAAATAGCGAGGTCGGACGTGGATAGTATATCCTAGGGATTATTGTGAGTCGTTGATCGAATGCCAAGGCACTTCAACATTTCAGCATATCGGTATTTTGGTAACCGGGGATTCCAAGGAACAGAGAAAAACCTTGTATCTTGATTTTGCGAAACGAGAAATGTCGAAATAAGTGTGGTTGTCAATCCGAGAGAGATCTGAGCCATAGATATCAAGTCATCGGGATTTTGGTATTTCGATAACCGTGGATCCTAAGGAGTAGAGATATACCTTACACCCATATTTTGTGAAACACGAAAACCCGAAAGTATAAGTGTTGGGAAATTTCGGCATTCCGACAACCAAGGATTCCAAGGAGCAGAGATATCCCTTGCACCCATATTTTGTGAAATGAAAAAACCCGAAGGAATAGGTTCTGGGACATTTTGGCATTTCGATAACTGGGAGTTCGAAGGGCGAAGGGATGGGACACTTTACTTGTGAATTTCTGGTCCACGACAGGCACCCTTTTTGGCTCAGTGCAAGGTCACGGCCCTTGGTCATGTGCGGTGGGAGGTCACACTTGGTGCTTGGAAAAGCCAACCGAGCATTAGTGAGGGACCTGTGTGTTCATTTGAAGGGTTCTAGTTTGGAACCAGAAGAGCCATTTCGGCTCTGGAACCAGAAGATCCTGACTGGGAGGTCGTGTAGCCCTTCGAAGGGATAGGGGGTTTACATCAGGTGGTATCAGAGCCTAAGTTTTTCATCTGTAGACTTCAGGCAAAGGAGGAAAAGACGAAGAAAGAGAACTCGGAGATGTAATCTATGTGTGACAGATAGTCTACATAATGCCACCAAGAATATGAGAGCCGCCTTTAGCCAACCGTGTTGTATAGAGGGAGATGTGAGAGCTTCGCGCCTGATTAGAAACAATGGAAGCAACATAGAGAAGAGCACCTGACATTGGGGATGTCATTGATGTAGAAAGTGAAGAGGTTGAGGTTGAAGAAGCTACATGGGAGGATGCTGCAGAAGAACATTTGTTGAGAGCAGTTGCCAGATTGGGAGGTAGAGCTAAGATAGAGGTCCCCATGTATGAGGGAAAAATAGATGATAAAGAACTGTTGGAATGGATAAGGTCCATGGACAAATACTTCGACTATGAATATGTCGATGATGAGAAGAAGGTGAAGCAGGCAGTCACCGAGCTAAAAGGGCATGCAACACTATGGTGGGACGAACTACAGGCTGAGAGGAGAAGTAAATGCAAATAGAGGATACAAATTTGGGACATGATGATAGCCAAACTGAAGGCTAAGTTCATACCCAAAAACTACCAGATCAATCTATTCATGAAGCTACAAAACCTAATATGGAAAGGGATGACAGTCAAGGAGTACACCGAGGAGTTCTACCGGCTGAACATCAAAACTGGACAAAGGGAGAGAGACGAAGATAAATTTTCCAGATATATAAATGGCTCGAGATATAAAATCCAGGACGAGCTCAGCATGATGTCAGTTAGAACCGTGGAGGATGCTTATCAGTTTGCACTGAAGGAAAAGGAGAAGCTGGCCAGAAAACAGAACCAGTGAGGAAGAGGTAAAGGCTCAATCCCAAGAAAAATCAAGGGATTTAACCATAACAGAGCACATCAGTCTAAGGACGAGGCTGAGAAACCACACAATCACTCAGAACGAGGAGGAAGTTCACAAGGAAGAAAAAATGGTGGAAGAAACTCTTCTAGAGGAAGAGGTAGAGGAGGAGTAAGGTGCTATAACTGTGGAAAGATAGGGCACATGTCTTGGGAATGTCCTGAGAAGAAGAAGGAAGGAGGAGAAGCTCACATTTCAAAAGCAAGGCGAAGAGATGTTGAAGCAGAAGGAGAAGAGGATGGAGCATCCCTGATGTTGAGAAAAGTTCTCTTAAAACCAGAGGCATAAATTGAGAAGCCAGTGCAGAGAAACAATCTCTTTAGGACAACTTGCAAGACTAAGGATAAAGTATGCAAGGTGATCATTGACAGTGGGAGTACTGCCAACCTAGTATCCACAGATATGGTGGAGAAATTGGAGCTAAAGATAACTGCACATCCAAGGCCATACAAGGTCTTATGGCTGCAAAAAGGACACCAGGTAATGATCACTAAACAATGCCTGGTTAAAATTAAAATAGGAGGATATAAAGATGAAATCCCATGTGATGTAATTCCCATGGATGTATTCCACATTTTTTTGGGAAGACCATGGAAGTTTGACAAAAATGTCATTCACGATGGAAGGAAGAATACATATACATTGGAGAAGAATGGTAGGATGCATATGTTTCTGCCAATGGAGGAGAAGAGAGAGAAAGAGGAAGCCAGCACTAGCATACTTCTCATGAGTGGGAAGGAACTCCTGAAATAAGTTAAGGAAGAACATGAGGTGCAATTCATTATGGTGAGGAAGATAGAGTCATCCTTACGATTACATCAGTGGACGATTTACTTGAAGAAGTCCAGGAGTTGTGGATAATTTTGTTGATATAGTGGTGGATGAGCTACCAAACTCATTTCCACCCATTAGGAGTATTAGTCATCATATCAACTTGATACTAGGAGAAATCCTACCAAACAAGGTAGCGTACAGATTAACACCTCGAGAAAATGAGGAGGTGAAGAACCAAGTCCAAGAATTGCTGGACAAGGGTTTGGTCAGAGAAAGTTTGAGCTCATGTGCAGTACTGACTATGTTGAGCCCAAAGAAATATGGAGGATGGAGAATGTGCATAGACTCGAGAGCCATCAAGAAGATCACCATAAGGTACAGATTTCCTTTACCAAGAATGGATTGCTTAAGTGGAGCAAATTTCTTTTCTAAGATAGATATGAAAAGTGGATATCACCAGATCAGGATGAGAGAAGGTGATGAATGGAAAACAACCTCTAAGATGAATGAAGGTTTGTATGAGTGGCTGGTTATGCCATTTGGCTTAACAAATTCCCCGAGCACTTTTATGAGGCTGATGAACGAAATTCTAAAGGATTTCATTGGCAAGTTTGTGGTTGTATATCTTGACGATATATTGATCTTTAGCAGGACTAACGAGGAGCATTTGAGGCACCTAATGCCAGTAATGAGGAGGCTACAGTAGGAGAAGCTGCTAATCAATCTGAAGAAGTCCTCTTTTATGAAGACAGAGCTCATTTACTTGGGTTTTGTGATCTCTTAGAATGGACTGAAGATGGATCCAGAGAAGGTGAAAGCGATCAGAGAATGGCCATCACCAAGAAGCATGTTCGAGGTAAGGAGCTTCCATGGATTAGCGAGCTTCTATAGGAAGTTTATTAGAGACTTCATTGGGATTTGTGCACCCATGATGGATACAGTAAAGAAATGACACAAGTCTTTTAAATGGACAGAGGGGGCTGAAAGGAGCTTCAATATATTAAAGAAGAATATGACGGAATGACCAATTCTGGTCTTGTCGAATTTCGAAAAGACATTTCAGGTGAGATGTGATGCGAGAGGAATTGCAATAGGAGCAGTTCTGAGTCGAGACAATCGACCTGTTGCCTATTTTAGCGAGAAGCTAAATGAGACTAAGAGGAAATACTCCACATATGACAAGCAGTTCTATGCCATAATTCAAGCATTGAAGAAATGGAGGCATTATCTTGTCTCATAAGAATTTGTCTTGTATAGCGATAACCAAGCTTTACAATTCATAACCAGACAGGAAAAACTGAACCAAAGGCATGCAAAATGGGTGGAATTTATGCAAAATTTTACTTTTGTCATAAAACATATTGTTGGGAATGCTAACAAGGTTGTTGATGTGTTAAGCATGAGATGTTTGATTATGCAGGAATTCCAGGTGGAGACCTTGGGGTTTGAACATCTTAAGGATATGTATTTTGATGATACAGATTTCAAGGAGGCCTACGAAGCATGTACAAGCCCTGTACTGAGAGATAGAAGTCAGTGGACATAGTATATGGTTTAGGAAGGATTGTCGTTCAGAGGAAATCAATTGTGCATACCAAGATGCTTAATGAGGGGCAATCTTCTGAAGGAGAAGCATAGTGGAGGATTGGTTGGACATTTCGGCCATGATAAAATGTTTTCACAGTTGAGTAGTTCATACTGTTGGCCAAGTATGAGAACAAAAGTTATAAAGTTTGTGAAAAAATGTAGGATCTTCTAACATGCAAAGGGGAAAAGACAAAACACTGGATTGTATCAACCATTGCCAATACCAGAGAGGCCTTGGGATGCAATAAGCATGGATTTCATGTTGGGATTGCCAAGAAAACAAAGGGGATTTGATTCCATATTTTTTGTGGTGGATAGGTTTTCAAAGATGTCACATTTCATCCCATGCCAGAAGACCAGTGATGCAACACATGCTGCAAATCTATTTTTCAGAGAAGTTGTGAGACTTCACGGTCTACCCAGGAGCATTGTCTCAAACAAAGACACAAAATTTGTGGGTCACTTTTGGAGGACGTTGTGGAAGAATATGGGGACAGATTTGTTCTTTAGCTCAACTTATCACCCTCAGACAGATGGGTAGACTGAGGTGGTAAATAGAAGTTTGGGAAACTTATTGAGAAGTCTGGTTACTGAACACCATAACCAGTGGGATCAGATTCTTCCACAAGCAGAATCTGCATACAATGACTCACCAAATAGGAGCACTAGAAGGAGATCATTCCAAATACTCTATGAAATGCAACCCAGGGGAGTGTCTGAGTTAAGGGACTTGGAACAGGGAAAGATCAGAAGTGCTGGAGCAGAGGATTTTGCTGCTGAAATGGAGAGACTCCATAGTCAGATCAAAGAAAAATTACAAAGTTCTAACCAGAAATACAAGCACAGAGTTGATCAGCATCGCAAGGAACTTCAATTTGAAGTAGGAGATCAGGTTTTAGCACATCTTATGAAGGACAGATTCCCTAAGGGAACATATAAAAAATTGAAGAAGAAGAAGACAGGACCCTGTAAGATCTTGAGGAAGCTTGATTAAAATTCCTATGAGATCGAGCTGACAGATGGTGTGGTCATTTCACCCATATTCAATGTCTCAGACTTGTACCCGTACGGGAAAGACATCACAAAAGGATCAGAAGATCAAGGAAAGATTCAGTGGGAGAAGCAGATGCCTGTGGCAGAGAAGCTACAGATGGAGAAGATTATGCATTAGAGGATTGGCAAAAAGACTAGGAGGAAGAATTATTTTGAATATCTGGTCAAATGGAAGGGGCACCCAATAGAAGATGTCAGTTGGGAAAACAAAGTTGTTATCCAGAATCAGGGAAAGTCAGTAGAGGAGCTCATGGACAAGAGTCCATGAATTTTTTTCAAGGGGAGTATGATGTAGGAGCATCGTTGGCAAGCGCACAGAGGCAGGACCACTCAACACTTGAGAGTTCTTCCAGAACTTCATTGTGGGAAGTTACAACCAATTTCAGAATCCACCTCTACTCAACACCGGAATTCACCTTTGGAGGCACGCTTGAACCGGTGTCGAATTTTACCCTTTCAAGAAAAGTTTTGAAATTGTAAACAGAGCAGGAGTTTCCACTTCGGCTCTAGAATATGACTGAACTAAGATAGCGTAGGATGAATTTTAGAGTAGGCAAGCAGCCAGGGGAAACCCTAGAAACATTTTTGAGTTATGTAGAAGTTTGTATGCCCAGTTAGAGAGAGAGGGAATACAAAGAGAAGTTAGCTGTAAGAGAGAACTGCGAGTTAGCAGGAAATCTCAATGTTTTTGAGTTACTATAATTTTGAATGTATTCTATAGCCATTGGGCACTTGTGAATATAACAGAATGGAAAATTGATCCAAATGTATGGTGTGTGGACTGTGTGCATTCTTCCTGTCATTTATGTTTACATGAACAAGTGGATGGAACTGTGAGTTTTTTTTCCAGTTTCAATTGTTTCTCTTCGTTGAGAGATCTACAAGGTGTGCATCGAGCCAAAGAGGAATGTAAGGATATCATGAGGTATTTCTCTGCAAGAAATTCCCTAGATCTGAGCTATCGAAATCCCTCAGACGAAAGGAGTGCGTGGGAGATCGAAGTCTGAACCAGACAAAGCTCAGGAGGGATAGTGCTTTGGAAAGTGTTATCGAGATCCAGAAACTTATTCCCTGGAAAGAACGAAGACCAAGTCTTTGAAGACTTAGAAAATATTCTAAGTCTAAAGCGAGTAAAATATCAGGAGGAAGAACGTCATTGAGCGTTGGATCGCGGTGGAAAATCCCGCGGACTATCCGATTTGAGGTAGGAGCACAGAATTTAATAATGTGTAGATCCAGGAGAGGAGATCTCGAAGGTCTGAATGGACGGTGGAGAACTCTTGAGGAGAGTCATGAAATATTGCTAGCCATTGGATAAGGTGGAGCTGCAAGGAGGTTAGCGGGGAGGACTTTTTGACGTCCAAAGCTCAAGAGGAATAGTGACCATTGATCTCAAATAGATCTGGACCGTTGGTCCATTTCGCGATTTTAGGTACCGCGAGTTGGAACGATAGAGATCCTTGTCTCTCAAAACCTTGAATCGTGAAATAGTGAAATGGCAAGGTCGAACGTGGACCTTAGATCCTAGGGATTATTGTGAGCTGCTAATCGAATGCCAAGGAACTTTGATGTTTCAGCATTTTGGAATTTTGGTATTTCGGTAATCGAGGATTCCAAGGAATAGAGAAAACCCTTGTATCCTGATTTCACAAAACGTGAAACGTCGAAATAAGCATGGTCATCGATTCGAGAGAGATCTGAGTCATAGATCTCAGGTCATCGGGATTTTGGTATTTCGACAACCAGGGATCCCAAGGAGCAGAGATATCCCTTGCACCCAGATTTTGCGAAACACGAAAACCAAAAAGAATAGGCACTCGGACATTTCAGCATTCTGACAAACGAGGATTCCAAGGAGCAAAGATATCCCTTGCACCAAGATTTTGCGAAATGCGAAAACCTGAAGGAATAGGTACTAGGACATTTCAGCATTTCGATAACCGAGGGTTCGAAGGGCGAAGGGATGGGATGCTTGACTTGTGAAGTCCCAACCTACGATATTTCAACATTTCGGCAACCAGGGATTCAAAGGACAAAGGGACGGGATGCTTGACTTGTGAAGTTTCAGTCCATGACAAGCGCCATTTTTGGCTTAGCTCAAGGTCACGACCCTTGGTCGTGTACGGTGGGAGCTCACATTTCGGCTCCGGAACTAGAAGATCCTGACCGGGAGGTCGTGCATCCCTTTGGAGGGATAGGGGGTCTGCATCACTCTCACTTTTCTCCTTAAAAAGAATGCTTTTACTTGGACTTCAGTTGCAGATCATGCCTTCCAAGCCTTGAAATATGATATGTGTTCAACCCTTGTCCTTGCACTTCCAGACTTCACAAAGACGCTCGTATTGGAATGTGATGCTTCTGGGAAAGGAATTGGAGCCATACTCATGCAAGATGGTAGGCATTTGTCCTTCACTAGAAAACAAATTTCTGAGGAACATTTGGGCCAATCCATTTATGAAAAGGAAATGTTATATATGCCACATTCTGTGGATCTCTGACATCCTTATTTATTGGGTCAACAATTCCAAATCAAAATTGATCATTAGAGTCTCAAGTATTTCCTATAACAACGAGTTTCTTCCCCGACGCAACAAAAATGGGTGACCAAGCTATTTGGTTATGATTATGATATCATTTACAAGAAGGGAAATGAAAATTTCATGGTCGATGCTCTTTCCTGAAAATATGAAGAAGACGGATCCCTTTTCTCCCTCTCCTTCATTGTACAAGATTGGCTCCAAGCTATTAGTCATGAATGGTTGCAAGACCCCAAAATTTCTCACATGTTCCACCAATTGCAACATAATTCTTCAGTTTCTCCAGGGTACTCTTATCACAATGAAGAACTTCGTTACAAATTTCATTTGTATATATGAAAGCAATAAAAACTTAAATCCAGAGTTATTTCTGAACTTCATGCCTCACCCACAACCGAGAATTCTTGGTTTACCAAAAATTATGAATGGGTCAAATGTTCTTTTTCCTGGGATGGTATGAAATAGGACATCCACACCTTTGTGGTTGAATGTAAGGTATGTCAATGCAACAAGGGAGAAACTGTCAAAGCTATGGGAACACTCAAATCGCTTTTGATTCCCCCTTCTATTTGGAGAGACATTTCTATGGATTTCATTGTGGGCTTAGATAAATCAGGAAATAAGTAAGTCATCATGGTGGTTGTAGATCGTCTCTCCAAATATGCTCATTTTTTTTCTCTTAGTGGCTCAAATATTCATGGATAGTATCTTCAAGATTCATGGCATGCCTAATTCTATTGTCTCTCACAGAGACCCCACTTTCACCAACAATTTTTGGCAGGAATTGTTCAAGCTACAAGGAACCCAATTGCATCTTAGCACTTCCTATCACCCATAGGAAGATGGCCAAATTGAAGTTGTCAACAAGTTTATCGAAACATATTTAAGGTGTTTTGCAGTTGAGCAACAAAACCAGTGGGCTCAATGGTTACCCCTATTTGAATGGTGGTACAATACATCTTACCATACAACTATTTGCAAGAATCCTTTTCAAGCATTCTATGGAAAAAATTCCCCATCGGTTCTCTCATATATGCCAGGGTCTTGAAGGTTCAGGAGGTGGACAAAAAAATTATCGTTCGAGAAGCTATTCTTCATGCCCTCAAAGAAAATTTGGTCATGGATAAAAATCACATGAAGCAAGAAAATGATCAAGGTTGTTTTGAATGAGATTTTGTTGAAGGGGATCATGGGTTTCTTCGAATACAACCTTATAAACATACTTCACTCAAAGATGAACACTGTCAAAAACTTGGGTCCAAATTTTATGGTCCTTATACAGTGTTCAAGCATGTGGGATCGGTGGCCTTCTACTCAGTTAGCCGAAGCTTCACCTTGATTTTCATTTTTCCTACTTAAAGAAGGTGATTGGAACTAAGTGCCAAACTCAAAGTAGTCTCCCTAAGTTGGATGAAGAAGGTTCCATATGGTTGCAGCCACAAGCAGTCTTGGCCCAATGAGAGATTCATCTCCGTCAATGCACCATCAAGGAAGTGTTATTCCAATGGAAAGAAACAACTCCAGAATATGCCACCTAGGAACAAACCACCATTCTACAACAGTTCCCTCATCTTAAGCCTTGAGGACAAGGCTTTTCTTCGAGAGGGAGGGCATGTTAGAGACCTAACCTCCCTAGCCCCTCACATAGGTAGAATAATATAATTCCATGTAATAAAGAACAATATTAATAAGGCCTAGCAATATGGAGGAATAAGTCAAAATTAATAAGACCTAATAGAAGCTTCCGCTTCTAGAAGGATCTTCCTTAGATTGTTGTTTTGGATAGATATATTTAGTAGAAATAGGAATAGAGGGTATGATAAATCTTTTCTTGGAGATTATTGTAATAGAGATCTGCTTTGTTGGAGGTTGCCCCCTCGAAGAGGTAAGTGAACATTGCTATAATTAATCAAGGTGCTCTTTCTCATGTTATTCTAGTATTATTATGGTATTTCTATGCTAAAATCATTATGTTATGCATACTACTTTATATATTGAATACTACACATTTAGTTGGAAGTTCCACTTTGGAAAATTAGGGTCTAGAACCTTCTATATCCACTTGAGGCACCAATTCACATTTTTTGGAGTTACAATGCTCAAAAATTGATCACACACCCTCGGCAATGTTCTATGTTCCGAGACCTTTCAAATGGTGCAAAAATTGCCTCAATCATAGCTCATATGTGAAAGTTATGCCTCCCCCAAGTTGAACTAAATTATGGAGGACTAGCCACCTGTGGACTTTCTAGAATATTCTAGAAGTTCCAAACCTTATCACTAATTAAGGGTTGGGGAAGTAAAAACCCTAACCCTAGATTACTATCCTCTATGTCAAATATTGGGCTGCTACGAGGAGAAGGGGTTCCATTCTTTTGTATTTACCATCATAAATACTTTCAGTGAACTTGGTTTCCCATTTCGAGAGACACTAAGATGGAAATTTTGATCACATGTGATGGACAAAATTCCCTATGAAAGACATGTCACTAGCCACATTCCCAACACCCCGAAAGAGAAGTCATCCCACAAGAAAAGAATAAAGGGAAATTAGAGAAGAAATCTCCTAGCTAAAGTGACTTAAAGACTATAAAAAGAGAGGACTCCTTACTCATTTGGACACTCACTCACTCAGAAATTAGAGAAGAAATCTCCTAGCTAAAGTGACTTAAAGACTATAAATAGAGAGGAATCCTTGCTCATTTGGACACTCACTCACTCTATCAATGAAGAAGGATGCGCAAGTCTAAAGCAAGGAAGAAGACATTGCATTGTGACATCTAAGCTTCTTAGTTTTTCTTAGTGATGTTTTTCTCTTGTGCATTATCTCTAGGAAGAGGCTTGCTATTGTGGTATGGTGCTACTACTACAACTGCTAGCACTAGTTTTCCCTCTAACCTAGTGCTATGGTTTCTTTATTGTATGGTTGGATTATCTTAGATCCAATCTATCTAAGAAAAGTTGGCTAGTTTTTGGAGTTTTTCGAAGATAAACTCTTGTGTTCTCTTGTTCTTGTTGATGCTGCTTATTTTCTTGTAAATGATATATCTGTTATTAAAACAAGATAACTCTACAGTTCTAATGTAACACATGCAAGAGGAGTTATTCCTCAAGAAGAGTAGTGCAGGAGGAGTTGGTGCTTGTGTTAGAGTGACAACTTGATTATGCAGACATTACGGTTGCAAATAGTGGCATTGCATTGATGGTGTAGATCCAAGAATGAGGCAAATGGGATGATATGGGAAAATTTAGTATATAATTGATATTGAAGCCAACGTCATCGGTTTGTTTCAGCCTCACTCGCTACTTTGTTGTGATTATTGTTAAATATATTGTACCCTCAACAGTCTGACTGTACACTGCCAGCTGTACTGGACAGTTGTACTTTCTATTCTTGTCTTGCTTGAGCATATATAGCTCAACCATCTTACATTGTAATTAAGTTCTCTATCTTCTGAGTTCTGTACTTCTTCATACATTTCAATATACTGTTCTATTCTTTCTCTCTGCATTTCTCTTTGCTCCACAATTTATCATGGTATCAGAGCTTCAACAGTAAGCCTCTTCACACAGTCTGGAGAGCCACACAATCCTCACAGCGCAGAGCTTACACGCATCTTGAGAGAACGCGACACAAACTTTTCACAAGGTTTGGAAAGCTGTCTGCAATACTCTTTAAAGATCACCGTAAGAAGCTTGGGGAGGAAGCAGAGCGTACAACGCTTGAAAGATCCTGGACGAAGAAAACACAGAAGAAGAAACAGTAAAGATTCTTGTAATCTTTTCAAGAATCGTCAAAGATTGATGAAGAAAAGCCGGAGGAGGCGATATATTTTAAAGAACTCGTAAATTTCCCTCACATCTGTTAAAGATTGAAGCACAGAACGAAGAATTCGTGAAATTCTTTCAAATCCTTGAAAGATTCACGAATCTTTTCTTCCGCAGGAGAAAATTCCGTTAAATTCGGGAAAGATCGCGTCAAACATGCCAAGAATAGCCATTAAGACTGCAAGATTCATCTTGTGAACAGATCCAAGGCAGGAAACCAGTCCAGAAGGGACAAGGAGAGCGCGAAACAGGCAAAAGCATTTCAGCTGTCAGATCTTACGCGAAGGCCCGATAGTCGTTAGATCAACAAGAAGGTGCACGACGGTTAGTCGTTTGGAGTGCACAGGAGAACTTTTCACTTGATAAATCCCGACGTCATCTTGACCGTCCATCAAGAGACACGTGGCGAGATCCTATTCCATCGCAAAATCGGGAATCAGGAGTTGGACGAGCAAAGAAAACTTCTCTCTAAAAACTCCGATACGCGAAATCGCGAAATCCCAAAACGATCACAGCCGTCCATTTCAGAGGACAGGTGGCAACAAATCAACGCATCGTCATATCGACATTTCGGAGTTCGGGGTTTCAAGCTGTCAAAGAAATTTGACATCGCAACTTGCGAAATCGCGATACGCGAAATATCGATCAGATCTTAGCTGTCCATATCTCCTGGACACGTGGCGGACATCAAGGGTGCCGTCAACGTATCGGCATTTGGAGTTTCAAGGTGACAGCAATTCGGAGCATTGCAAGTCGCGATATCCCAAGGATGAATCAGGACCATCCATCTTTCAAGGACGCGTGGCGCAAATCCGGGGACTCGAAAAAAGTACCGAAGAGGAAAGCGCCATCGGCATATCGGGATTCGGAAAATCGCGAAACCTGAGAATAAGTGATCGGGTTTCTTTCCAATGAAATCCCCGATGCAAACCTAGCCGTCCATCTGTTCAGGACGCATGGCAGAGATCGAAGCTTTCGGAAAAGTCCCGATAAGCGACTTCATTGGTTTTTCAGGATTCGGCATTTCGCGGATCCTAGAGACAAGACATCCGGGACATAACATATCGCGAAATCGCGAGGAAAGATCACGACCGTCCATCTGTTGGGATGCGTGGCAATGATCAGGGGAATCAGAAAAGTCCCGATAGGATAGCGCCATCGGAAAATCAGCGATCGCGGAATCGAGGAGACAGAAAACCTTGACATTAGGAATCGCGAAATCCTGATTCGCGATATCCCGATACAATCTGGACCGTCCGATCACAGCAGATCTGGACCATTGAAAAGTCCAAAGGCAATTTTTCGCGTTTCGGCATTTTGCATGACAAGGAACGGGAAAAGCCCGTAGTGCTTTAATACAAGGCGTGTGGTCACATTGAAAGGAAACCAAGGGCCAATTCAAGACCGATAATCTCCCATCGGCCATCGGAAAATCGGCGTTTCTGAGATCGGAGGTAAATACGAATTTTTCCCTCTATTTTTTCTGCAATTTTTTTATATATGGCGTCGTCTAGCAATCTACGACCAACTCAGGGTCCGATTCTTTTGGGAAACAATTACGAATTTTGGTCTCTACGAATGAGGTCGTTCTTGCAAGAACAAGAGTGCTGGGAACCAGTGGATCTTGGATATGTAGAACCAGATCCAGCAGCCCTCACTGCCATGACAAATGCGCAGAGAATTGCTCAGGCAACTCTGAGGACCAAGGAAAACAAAGAAAAATTATGGATACAGAACTCTGTGGATGATTCGATATTCTCGAAAATCACAGGCGCTGGTACTTCCAAACAGGCCTGGGACATCCTCAAAACGTCCTACCAAGGAAATGACAGGGTAAAAACAGTTAAACTGCAGTCCTTGTGGACACAATTTGAGACTCTCAGGATGACAGAGTCTGAAACAGTGGATCAGTTCATGACCAGAGTCATGGGCATCGTGAACCAGATCAGACTGATTCGTGAAACCATCACCGATCAACGAATAGTTGAGAAAATTCTCAGAAGTTTACCGAGGAAATTTGAAATGGTTGTAACAACCATTCTTGAATCCAAGGATCTGTCAAGATTCTCAACAGATGAACTAATTGGTTCTCTGGTGACACATGAGACAAGACTACATCTCACAGATGAGTCAATCTCCAATGCCTTCCAAAC
>ML782878.1:77493-127938 GCA_009831015.1 Picea engelmannii | reverse complement strand
TATATGCACATATTGTTGGCTATTTTTCTCCATATAAGCTAACTTTATTTTCACAAATGTAATGTTGTTTCATGGGAACCATTATTATATATATGTGTCATTTATTTTAAAAGCATTTATGAACTCGATATTGCAATCTAATGCAATTTCATTCTAATCCATTTTCAAAGCTTTAAGTTCAATATCTCCATTTCTATTTGGCTATAGGAAGTAAGGTCTATACCATCCCTTACATGTATTCATTC
The DNA here is from genome assembly GCA_009831015.1 of Picea engelmannii. Taxonomy (NCBI): domain Eukaryota; kingdom Viridiplantae; phylum Streptophyta; class Pinopsida; order Pinales; family Pinaceae; genus Picea; species Picea engelmannii. The sequence continues at coordinate 127,693 of ML782878.1, read as the reverse complement.
AACCTTGAGAAAGCATTTGTGAATGGTTTTCTAAAAACTAGAAAAGAACATGACTCTGTGTTTGTGGTAATCGATAGGTTCAAAAAGATGTGCATTCATGTGCCTTATAATAAGACCATCCAATGGATCCTACCTACCGGGCAAGTTGGATCAAATGATCCAAAACCCATGTCGATCCTTTGTCTTCTAAGCTATCGTGTTAACCTTTGTGAGCTTTAAAACAACGCTTTTAGCTCTTTAGTCTTAGGCGCTAAACAAACCCCACACACAATCTTGTATATTTAAACTTAGCGCTAACATTATGCATAGAACTAGGTGCTAAACTCGAGCACTAACCCTCCATATAACCTCAGACTATGACCAAGTGCTTAGAGAATAACAAAACCTTGTATCGGAGTGTCTCAATTCACATCGGTTAAACCACTTTGATATATCAGACTCCAATGAACTGGAACCACTCCAACGATTTAGACTCCGAGGGTTGGAACCACTTTGATCAATTTGGATTCCCACAAACAAGAACCACTCTGAGCAATTCAGACTTTGAGATTATTAACCTATTGGAGATGGGCACAATTAATCACCTTTTACTCTAAAATTCTAATCTGATGGCTAACAATTGAAAATGATGGAATATTCTTACTTGTCCTCCCAAATCAATGAATGTGATTTACTCTTCATAACTTCCTTGTATCATATTAAGAAATTACTGTACCACCATATGATTTCCACGTTTAACTGATTAACCTTTGGAATTACCACATTTAAGATTAACTTTTGGATTTCCTCAGCTCTATGTGCATTTCAGTTGTGCGTGCTTTTCAATTCACCAGAGTGTTGTCCGTCCGGATAACTTTCGACATTCACAAACCACAACAACAACCACTGTGCGGCTATGCTAGTTAGCGGAAAGGCTTATACCTATTGACAATGGGCACAATTAATCACCTTTTAATCATAAATTTCAATCTTAGGGTTGGCAATTGAAGATGCTGGCATATTCTTCGTCGTCCTTTCTAATCAATGGATGAGATTTTGATAAATTAACTTCCGCTCATTTATAAAGGGGTACGTTTATGTGATTACTTTTTCACATTTACTAAATAAGATTAAAAAATTACTTGCTCATCACCAAATTTCCACGTTCAGTGATTAAGAAATAATAACACTGATTAAGAAGCTGGACGGATGCGTATGGCCCGATTAAGAAGTTGGACAGATGCTACCGTTTCATTTGTGTGGGCGTGGATGTGAAATGCTACCTCTGTTCGGTTCATATTGTATCTATCTAGGGTTGCAACTTTTGGCATTCCGTTCGGTTAAGCCAGCCGTCATTCCTTCGATGAACAAGCCAGCCGTAAGCCTTTCGGCGTTCACCAGCACCAGCCGTGAGTACTCACGGCTGTGCTAGTTGTATCACTCTAGAAATTCTATGTATTCAATCTCTATTTAAGGGTTTAATATCCACCGTCGATTTGGATAAGGCTTGCCTTAGTTTTATTGTATTGAACTATCGCTCCCTCGAAATATCGGTTCAATATTTCACGATGAACGGTCACAATATTCCATTCTCCTTCAGTACACTACGATCTTTGTCTCAATGGGTCAACTGTAATGTGTATCCTTCTAGAACCAATGATCTAGATCCCTCCAAGTAGATCTCCATCATTGATTGGGTAATGTTTTCTCCCTTTGTTTGATCAATCTTCGTTGTCGATCAATGTGATCAATGGTCATGATTTGTTCTAGTTTCAAGAGTTTAAACAATTCTCTTCTTCTAAAAAACCCTATCCTTCTAGAATATAATTACAAAACTTATCCTTCTAGAATATAATTACAAAACTTAGGAAACAATAAATAATTATCCTTCTAGAATATAATTACAAAACTTAGGAAACAATAAATAACTAAATAAAAGGAAACCCACTCCCTTTAGTAATTTCTAAGACCCCCTTAGGTATTCTCAAAGTGATTGAAACGCTCATGCATCAAACTCCGAGGGTTTAAAAATTTCATGATCTTCGGATCATGAGTCTTCATTTGTTGAAGTCCTCCTAAATCCAAAATATTATACTATTGTCCACTTGCATTGATGTCTTGATGCTACATTATTGTTGTGTACAATTCTCCATGATCCCATACTTTACTTTGTTTCTATGCAAATTCCTTTCTTCGTTTAGTAAGTTTTACTTGCATGTTTCTCTTATGCTTCTTCTTATGGTATTTCCACTTGGAAATCTTCATCAAATGCTTCCAGTTTTATTGTCTTTTTCTAGTACACATCATTGATCCGATTTGTCTACTTCAAATGTCCACAAAAATTTTGTATGGTTGCTGTCATCCCTTTGTCTTCAAACTTATGTCTGTCCTCAACTCCTTGAAAACACAGCTCACTAAATAAAAAATCATGTAACCAATAATGCATATCTCTAAGATGCATGTTCATTCTACCTAATTGTTCAAACAAAGTTTGTTCTTTGATTTCATTAAAAATCAAAATGAAAGATTAGCAATAAACATTTTATACCTTTTTGTAAGGATTTATCCATGATCATGCACAATTGATCATTTACTTTTTCTTTGCTATCATCCTTTCTGTGACAATTTTCATACTTGCATCATTGTAGTATTGTATAACCCATTTCAGAACTCCATGTACTTCATCATTCTAAGTATATTTAAGCCAACTTGTTTTTTTCTTCACATCTTCATTATCCTCATAATGTTGTCTCAAATTTGAATTATTTTGGTTTCCTTTTTCTTTGACTTCCCTTCCTCATATTTCCTTTACTCTAGCTTCTAGATCATCTGCAACAAATTTATATTGTATCAACAATGTTTTGTGTGAGAGTTATAAGAACTCTCTTCCATTCTTCTGCAAAAAATTCTTCACAAATTTCTAAGGAACATAGTTTCCTTTTCCAATTTTCTTGCTTCTTTGTGGAAGGCTATCTTCTTCCATATTCAAAAATCTTGTTTATGGTTACACCTACACACATAACAAACACGTTAAAGAAAACATTTTCATTAGGACATTCTTGGAGCCCATTTTCAGTCATAAACACAACTTGTTTTTTTTTCTTCACTTAATCCTTCATATGTATATTCTTTAGCTTTATATCCACGTGTAGTCCTTGAAGTTTCATTGATCTTAACAACATATTTATCCTCTTGGATATCCTCTAAAACAATGTTATGTTCTGTACTACTTTGTTGTGCATTCTCCTCATGCTTCCATAAGGTAAATGGATGCCTTAAAACCTCATCATAAGAATCCACCTGCTCCTTAACTTGATTCAAAGGAATGTCCCGTACCTTGTTTACAAATACCTTATGTTGAAATAATCCTCTCTCAATCCTATCTTATTCAACAATTGGTTCTGTAATTTTTATATGATCTTCATCCACGTTGCTCTCTTGTAGATATTTCTTTCTCAGAACCATGTTTTTTTTCTTCAAAGACATTTATTCTTTCATTTTTGTTAGTATATATTCACATTTACTAAAAAAAAATTGATTTGATAAAGGTGAATCTATTACCTCAATTTCTTCTCTGAGATATCCATCTTCAACCTTAGGCTTTGCTAACTAGTCTTCCAACAATTTTATCTCTTCATTGAAATTCATGGAAACTACCTCTAAGTGTTGTTTCTTGTCTTCGGTATTTACATTCTTCCTTTTATTCAAACTACTTTGTCTCTTTGAGATAATTCTACATCATCCTCTTTCTTTATGGAAATTTTTAATAACCTTGCATCTTCATAACCTGCACATACACGAAAAATTCTGAGTGTTTAAAACATGAGACTCACGAGTCCCTTCAAATGCCTCTAGCATCCTTTCTTTATGTTAGAATGAACTTTCCAAGCTCTCTATGAGGTCTTTATCTCGTCCCTCTTATTATTATCCAAGAATCACTCCGTGCTCTCGTTCACAAAAGTTAATTGTTGGTCCTACTCCCAAAGACTCTCTATACTTAGTTTCTTTGAGTTTTTCTTGTTTATTCCAAGCATCCAATCTGTGCTTCAAGCTCTATCTCATCTTCCTTACATATAACTATACAATATTCCATTTAACTTTCTTCTTAAAATGCTAACTATATCTATAGTCTTCTTTAACTCTCCTGCAACAACTTCATCATCACACTAAGATGTTCCTTTAACTCAACAAGATCTTTATCATTTTCATCATCAATTATTTGATTTTTTCCAAAATTTTCGGCACTTTCTCTTATGTGGTAGTGGCTTTCTTCTAAACCATTCATCTGACTATCTCTAGTCATCTTCATTTCTTCCTTTGTGAGCTTCTCCATCCTCAATGTGAGTTGCAGTAATCATCCAGAGTAACAAATACACTTCACCTTGCTACAATATACCTCACTAAGCTTATCATCCCGAGCCTGACATCTTGGTATCTCTAGTTCTCTCCTATGGAACCTTCTTGAGCTTCCTCTAAACCTCTAGGCTTATGCACTCCTACTCACTTTCCTTTTTTATAAATTCCATTGTTCTCCTTATTCTATCACAACATTACTAGTGGTAAGAATTCTGCCACAATTTCCTTCATGTTATCTATAAACACAAAAATACTTCTTAATCGGAGTTGTTGCAAACTATGAAATTCATTACCTGCAAGATCTCTTCCAAGATATTGTCCTCCAAACATTTATTCTCAACTATTCTCCTTTGTTGGAATGGCCTCCAATATGTAACTTCAAAGTTCCTCAGCTAAACGTTGTTCCTTTACTCTAACACATAAAATTCTTCTTTTCAACAAATAAAATTAAAATGCATACCTTAACCCTGGATCTCTCCTGATTTGTACCTTCTCTACATTGTCATTAATCGTCAACAACTTCCTTCTGCAATTTCTAATTTGTAGACTTTCTCTTTCTTCTGCAACTTCACCTTTCTTATCCAGAGAGCATCGTTGCACTTTGATACGATTATGATGGATCCTACCTACATAGGCTTGCAATTCTTAGAATTTTGATTACCCAAATCATAGCTAGGAAAGTTGGATCGAACACTCCAAAACCCATGCCAATCCTTTTTTTTCTAAGCTACTGTGTTAACCTATGTGATATTTAAAACAACACATTTAACTCTTTAGTCTTAGGCACCAAACAAACCGCACACACAATCCTGTATATTTAAAATTAGCACTAACATTATGCGTAGAACCAGGTGCTAAACCATGGAACTAACCTTCCATATAACCTTAGACTATGGCCAAGTTCTCAGGAAAACCTCTTATGAGAGTGTCTTGAGGCACATGGTTTAAATCACTCTGATATATCGAACTTCAATGAACTGGAACTAATCTGATGATTCAGACTCCGAGGGCTAGGGGCACTCTGACCAATTCAAACTATAATAAATAGGAACCACTCTGAGCGATTTGGACTTTGAGGGCATTATATCACTTTTATAGTTCTATGTCATCGATCTATGTTTAAGGTTTTATTCTCCACCCTCTATTTGGATAAGTCTTGCCTTAGTTTTATTAGACTATCGCACCCTCAAAGTATCGGTCTTTGATCTAATGGACCAATCTCCACCATCGATCTTTCATGCTTAATGGTCATGATCCATTTTACTTCAATCCATTGTAATCTTTATGTCGATGGGTTAAATGTCATGTGTCTCCTTCAATAATTGTTGATCTAGATCCCTCCAGGTAGACCTCCATTATTGATCAGGGTAATTTTTTTACCCTTTGGTTGATCAATCTTCATTGTCGATAAATGATGATCAAAGGTCATGATTTATTTTGGTTTCAAGACTTTAAACCAGTTTGAAATTATGTGATTATAGTTGTTGATATTGGATAATCAACAACCACGATTGAATCTCCTCTCCTCTACAATTCTAAACCTCAACAAAGTTTTCAGACCCTTCGAATTCACCTATATTCCATTCCTCTAAAGCTTCTACCTTACACTGAGTTCATAGGAACTTTGTTTCTTTCAGACTCACTCTTTCACACAGAAAATCCCCTTGTTATGATCCGATCACAAATTTGTGTTGGTTTTCATAGAAACACAATTGTTCTCTCATATCTTTATAAAAACAAATTCATGCTTATCGACAGATAAATAGACACATAATTCACAATGCTTCTATTAAATTGATTTCTATACAAAATTTCAAAAATACTTCTCAGGTCTGTTTTGATAGTCAAAAATTTACTCGACCCTCTCTCACTCCTTTGACCATATTTTCACTAATTGGACACACTTTCTCCTTGGCTCTCTTTCTTACTAATTGTCCCTCTTACATGCCCATAGGATTACATTTGTATGCATGGAAGCTAAACTTCCAGCACATCAAACAAGACCCTAAATTTCTACAACTAATTCTGATAATAGAACTTCATCTCTCCACAATTGACGAGGATCACTTTGATTGAATCCTCCATACTTAGGAAAATCCACCTACTCAACTAATTTTCTTAATTAATCCATTTACATAATAAATTAGGAAAACAATTATCTTCTTCCTAACAACCCTATCCTTCTAGAATATAATTACAAAACTTAGGAAAAAATAAAATAACTAAATTAAGGGAAACCCACTCGCTTTAGTAAATTCTAAGAACCCCTTAGGCCTTCTCAAAGTGATTAATTTATGATGGTAAATGATCATGCATCACCATAATAGGACAAGAAGTAGAAAACATGTTCTTTGAATAGGTCTAGGTGCACTTAGGGATACCAAGGAGCATCATCTCTGATAGGAATACTAGATTTCTCAATGCCTTTTAGACTACACTTTCGGATAAGATTTAAATGAAGTTGAAGAGATATAAAACATTCCATCCACATAAATATGAGTATACAGAATTCGTCAACATGATGTTAGTACAAATTTTGAGTGGTTACAATGAGAAGCATCCAAACACCTAGGATGAAAATATTATCTACATTCAACACTCTTATAATAGAGAAGTCAATAATTCTATCGGAAAGTCCGCTTTTGAAACTTTCTTTGGATATTTTAGACCTTTTCCCTTCCATGTTGTTTATGGACATCAAGAAGGAGTGAGGGAAGAAATCATGAAAGAAGCATTGAAAGTAGAGAAATTTGTTTAAAATATTATAAAAATGCATTTGCAAGTACAACAGTTGGTGGAGAAGTCATAGGAAACGTATAAAGTCATACATAATCAATATAGAACTGAGAAGTCATTCAAAGTGGTAGAAGTAGTTTGGTTATAGTTGGATAAGGAAATACTAAAGGGTTCTGGCAAGAATATCAAGGCTTTTTAGTATGGCCCTTTTGAGGTATTGGAAAAGGTGGGAGATAATACTTACATAATTAGTCTACCCCCATACATGCATATTTATTCAGTAGTGAATGGGAAGAATTTTGAAACTTTATGAGCCTTCCATGTTGGATAAGGAGGTGGAGTAGGTCCTACCTACCATAGAATACTTATCACCAGATTCTTAGGTAGAGTTGGAAGAAGAAACCGTTTTGTAGAGGAATTCATAAAGTACAAGATAGGGTCAACATGACCTTATTTTGGGGATCAAAATCCTCCCTAAATGGGGAGGTATGATATAGAGTGTATCATCACATATTTTTTCATTTATATTAGTACTTTATGGGTGGAAAAATTGGAGGAATTGGCTTGTAGGGGCCATTTTTGTGGCAAGTACTAGTTTGGAAAATAGGGGTCTGAAAAATTCTGAAGCCATTTTAAGGCATTAAATGGAATGTTTTGTGGTTAAATCATCCAAAACTTGTACCCACATCCTTGATGTTTATATGCACACTGATACCTTTCCAATGGTGTAAAAATTACATCAATCAAAGATCATATGTGAAAGTTATGCCTCTCCCAAGTTGACCTACCTTGTTTACCACCATGGTACGAGTGGATTCCATGCCATTCCCCATTACTCACACATATGGGGCTATCCATGTGTGTACTTTCAATAATATTCTATAAAGTCCAAATCTTATCACTAATTGAGGGTTGAGGATGCAAAAACCCTAACACTAGACATATATCAGGCCATGTTAAATATCATGTTGCTAGGAGAAAGGGGTTTGATTCTTTAGCATGGTACATGTTCCATAGTTGAGAAGAGAATATAGGAGTGTTATTTTGAGAGCATAATAGAGGAGGAAAATATTTTGTAGCATCCATATAGTCCATAGTGTTAAAGGAAAGTCGATAGTGAGTACCCCTTTCTAATTTGTTCTTTCTATTCATAACTAAAGAAAATAACACATATCATAGGTCTCATATTCTATTTGGGTTTTCTCCCATATTGGGTTTCCCAAGATATATATTGTGTTCATTTGTGTAGATGGTGTGTATATTTACCTATTATTTCATTTTCATATTAATTTATTTTCATAAATTTAAGAAATAAGCTAGTAACAACTAATGTGGGAACTACGTAAATAATTTGCATAATATAATATTTTAGAATATTATAAGATTTGTTGTAACAAATTGTTCTAGTGGAATATCTGTGTTAGTTTATAGATGAAACATGCATGGGATTTTTTTTTTAAATATCTTGTTTTTTTGCATGAATGGATAAAAGGGAAAGAGGAAATTAATACCTTAAGGCATTCCCAAGAACTGGTGGTGTGGGATCAAACAACAATCAAGAGAATGAAAACTCTAGACAGTAAGTGGACTTGAGGAATATATTTTTGGTTCAGTAGAGTCAAAGAGGGATATATTGTTGAATTTTCTATTTAGTATCATACTTCCTTTAGCATTGTTGAATGGGAATTTGAGACCAAGCTAAGGGGAGAACTATTGAAGGAAATACCGTTGAGGGTTAAGATGTTGTTTATCGAAAAAGGACGAATGCAGATGAGATTTGACCCCACAGTAGCATAAGTCCTAGGGGGTAGGGGAAGAAAGAAGGGAGATGATATAAGAATATAAGATTAAAAATGGATCGAAAGGAACATAAGAAAAAGCAAGTAGAAAGATACAAATAAGAAATGTGTTGCATGAGGTAGTTTGGAAAATTGAGTCCAATAGTTTAAAGAAAAAGGGGAGAAAACATGGTAGAGAGTAATAACAAGGCTTCACTTTGTTGAAAAATATATTAACACATTCATTAATAAAGGGGGCTTTAAATTTATGAAAAATAAATTCAATATATTATAGGTATTGGGGGGAGGGGATGTGGGGTATTAAGGGGTTTATAGGTATTGGGGGTATAAAAAGCGGTATCCAATAAAAATGTTTTTTTCTTTTAATTATTGGAAATATGTATTGGGAGGGGGGTTCAAAAAAATGATTTTGGGAGGTTTTTATCAATATCTAGTTAAATTATGGGTATTCTTTAATATCCCACAAATTCACATGCCATGTCATAAATTTACTGATTCAAGACCCTATCAGAGTAATAGTAGTAGGGTAAGGAAAAGAAAAAGAAAAGAAGTGCAAGAAGAGTGCATTGTTGTAGAGGCAATGATGGGGGTGCATTTTGAGGAGGTAGGGCCACTATATTGGTATACTGCATAGGAGATGAATTCCCTAGCCCACATTGAAAGAGATGATGATAGAGTAGATGTAGGTGATGTTGGATCCTATTGGTTGATAAGAAATTCTTAAGACACAAATGAATATGTAAGTAATGCTTCAATTGATAAGAATGTTGGTAGTAATGTTGTGAATGAACTCAGTAAGAGTAAGGACACTTTAGTAGTTGTAGGTATGTTCAGTCACATGAGACTAGAAGAACCTTATAGGTCCAACGGAGAAGGGATTTGAGAAGTATGTTGGAATAATCCCCTTTTTCAACCACCCCCACATTTGCATTATTAAGAGAAGAAGTTTTTTTTGTAGAAACAAAGGTCATGACTATAATTTAATAGAGAATAGAAATAGAATAATCAAATAGAGGAAGTATTGTGGAAAGGAGTTCCAACTTTTCATTGGTAGAACCATCAAGGGATCTTGTAAGTACATGGTTTAAATTTTTCTTGGGCATTGTCGTTTTAGAGGAATTTTCAGTTGTGGAGTTGATATTGTAAGAAAGAAGACCATTGGAGCCACACCGATAAAAATATTCTTCTTTAACAATCATTTTATTCAATGGGAAAAGTGGTAAAAGAAGGAACTATAAATGAATTCTACAAAAAGAGTTTAAACAAGCCCCTAGGGGATTAAATGGCACACAAAAAAGATTGTGCATTAGTCCAGGGGCTTACATCAATGACCACATGCTATGACATATTTCTAAGGTCAAAATATCCACATGCATTGTCAATTGAAAGAAATTAGAGTGATATTTGAGTGCATCTCGCCTCATGAGATCAATGGCATACAAATCACATTGCATTCATAAATTGTTCATGCATTAATGATAGTTGGGCATGCGAAGGGTGGTTTCAAGGCTTGTTATGTAACAAATCAATTTGATTTTTATTCATCATAGTTTGTTAAATTAAATAAAATTAATTATTAAAATAAATGGATTTGAATCTTTTACTACTTTATTATTTAATGGTAGGTGAGAGAATTAATGAGGGGATATAAGGAAATCAGGAATTGAATGAGGGAAGGGGATTTGAGAGAGGGGATAAGGAAGAGGGGAGAGGACTTAGAATGAGGTCCTTTTATTTTTGGGAAAATACTGGACGAAGAAGAGGGGAAATAGATGAGATTGCAGAGGAGAAGATTGTTTTGGGGGACTTTCAGAGAGGCACTATTTTTTATGAGAACTTTGGGATAGGGGGTGAGAAAACCGCAAGGATTTTTGGAGCTAGAGAGATTATTCCTAGTTGGTTGGGAGGTAAATATTTAGTTTTGGGAAGCTTGGGCAAGAACAAGAGCAAAGGAGCAAGGGGCTAAACCAACCAGAACATGTAGTTATGCATTTTACTAGTTGATTTGTTGTTATTATGTTATTGTTATTATGATGTATATTTACCAATTTATTCCTTGTATAAAGAAAATACTGAACTAAATTGTACTCGTTACAATAGGATATATTTACATTTTTTTTAGGCCTTGAAATAAAAGGTCATACAAATGGTATCAAATCCCGGTTTCAAAACTGAAACCTAGGGCCTACCCACCTTAAGATAGAAATTTAGACATGATGTCCTAATAATGAGTAGAAATAACCCAAAAAACCCTGAAATAACCCTCAAGACCCCTAAATTATCACTAAGAAACCTTGGAATAACTCCTATAGAGAATAACCAAAAACAAAAACCCTATAAAATTTTGAATTAGGTGAAAGGTAGCAAGAAGGAGCCGTGCAAACCTATTCCATTCTTCCATCTTTGTTCTAGCCACAAGAAATTTTTAACATGAAGACCTTTGCACACCTTTGCATATGGTCACATTTGAACCCATTTACCCAAATTGGAGAGCCACTGTAAATTGTAAAGATGATGACCTGCAAAAGTTGTACCAAAAAAGAAAAAAGGAAAAGATGTTAGACTTATTTGAAGATAAAGGAGGAATAATATATAATAAAATATTGGGCCTAGATCAATCTCAAGTCTAAGCACCAATCGACGCAACAGTCTAAGTCATCACATACGTGCGCCAGGGTTAAAGTCATATCACATAACAAGAATCACCAAGTGCCTAAACCCAGCAAGAGGAGGAGCCTGCAAGGGACGGTACTCTTTTGCACCATGCGTCCGAGCTATCAAGCCCATAAGCAGAGGCAATCATGGCTTGACTACCATGGTCCAGCCCGCAAGCCACGAGGAGCAAGATTTATTATAATACGCGTTTCCATGGCCAAGTGCTTCCATGGCCATGGCCCGACTGCCATGGTCCAGCCCACAAGCCATGAGGAGGGATGAGCCCACGGGTCATTCACACGAAACCTCCACCATGGAAGTGCCAAGCCTTTACCATTACACCACCACAATCGAAACCCCGACCTCAGATCCGGCAAAGGTCTCCAACAAACTTGCCTTCCCATCACGCCCTATCAAGCACCAAACAACCGTTTTATAGGCAAGAGATGACAAACAAACAAAAATTTGGAACAGGTGTTGGGAAAATCTGAGTTCATTGTTCTGTTATTCCCATAAAAACACTACAAGAAGAGAGGGTTAAGACTAGCACCAAGCGCCAAGGAGAAATCCCACGACGAGCATAGAGCCATTGCACAACGCATCAAACCAACGATTATTCGAATCCAGTCGACTTGTTTGAACTCCCGACGTCTTAGGCTATGCAAACGTGGTAAACTGACCCCTCTGCACGTGGACGAAACCTCTACCCAGGGAGGGAAATAAATCTCTCTTCCATCGGTCTAGGTCTAAGGTTGTCGTTTTTCTTTTTTTTTCTCAATTTCAAATTGTAGGCAACTGTGGGCAAGGCACATGGGCCTCATGCCAGGCAGCACACTGACCAGAAACCCTAAAACCATGCGTCCTTTAAACAAAAAAAAGAAAAAGTTATTATTATAAAGATAATCATTTTTTTTAATATATTTTATAATCGTTTATATATATATATATATTATTTTCATTATTTTATAAAAAAAAATATTTAGTTTTCTAAATCTATAAATTTTACTATATTATATATATAATGCCATTTTGTATAAATATAATCATAAATAAATAAACATGACCATTTCTTTATTTATTTATTTGACCATTTCTTTTATCACTTAAATTGTATGGTTATTATGACAAGTATTAAATATATAATGATTAATACACTAAGGAAACTAAAATGTATAAATGTTTAATTATGAAAATAATTATAAGCTAAAAGTAAAGGAATACAAAAGAGTTGGATGGACGCTCCGGGTGCTTCACGGCGTCTCCGCGGCTAGGGTTAAACCCTAGCCGCCTTCCTCTAGGGTTAAACCCTAGCCGCCTTCCTCTCTGCAGCTCGACCTCTTGGCTGCAACTGCTCTCTCTTCAATGGTCGCAACTCCCTCTTCAATGACCACAACTTTCTCTTCAATGGCGGTTTCCTCTCATAGAGGACCAGGACGTAATGGCTTTGCCCAACACGGTTTCGCTCATCAGCCTTGCGCGGTTCCTCTCGCCCCCGGCCCTTCGGGTAGCGTCCCAACATCCTACAGTGAGGCGGTTAAATCAGAAACCTCAGTTCGCTCCTTCCCATCTGTCTCGTGCTCAGTTAAAGAAGCTCCAACGATCTCTCTTCTCATGGGCCAGGAAGCTGAAGATGAGGAAGCTTACTTCCGGGAAAATGCTTTAATCTGTCGATTCAATGGACTTTGGCCGCGGCTTGTGGATCTCAATGGCTATATCTCAGCCCACTGGAAGCCTCTCATCAAGGAAGATTTGTTTATTCACCCCTGCTCGAAGGGTTTCTTCATTGCAGAGTTTGATCTCGCAGCAGATCGAGATTTGATCCTAGCCTCTTGCCCTTGGTTTTGGGGAAACTCAGGTTTGTGCATGCTGGTTTGGACTCCTTGCTTCAATCCTCTGACAGTTGTTCTTTCTTCTGCTCCAGTTTGGGTCAGACTTCCGAATCTTCCCTTGCATTTTTGGGACGAAACTTCTCTTCGAGATATTGGATTAGCATTAGGAAAGTTTTGTTTTGCAAGAAAAGAAACTAGAATTCATAGCACCACTTCATATGCCAGAATCTGTGTGGAAATGGATTTTAGCAAAGGGTTTCCAGCATAAATTATTTTGGGTTGCAAAAACTACACCTGGACCCAAAAGCTAGACTATGAAAGAATCACACTGCGTTGCAGGGCTTGTTTCGAAACATGGCACATAGCAGTTCAATGCACTAAGGGGAACATGAAAGCAGGAAAGAAACAACGCAAATCAACATGGTGGGAAGGCTCCAATGAAGATCATCAACTAATTATTACAAACATCCGAAAATCTTCTCTAGAATCAGACCCTCTGAGCCTTGATTCCAAAGGCATGTCTACTCAGGAGACACCTCTGAATCATTCCAAGAACGTCCCTCAATCAAAGAGTAAAGCTTCAACTTCTCTTGATCCGGGAATAGAAAGTATTAAGGCTACAAACACTCCTGATACAAGAATAGAAAGCAAGGTACTCTCCAACCCCCCACCTCCTTCAAGTTGGGAAGACGAGGCCGATAAAGATGGAAAATATGAAGCAGCATTGACATCCCCAAAGAAAGAAAGTGCCCCGGATTAGTAAAATAAGGGGATAATTGAATCAACAACAACATCACTACCTACCAAAGAAGGTTGGACAACAGCTGAGAAGAGGAAAAAGACACCACTAGAAATACAACCAATGATGACCAGAAGTCGATCCAAAAAGAAAAAATAACCAAGAGTTTCTTTAGTCAACTATTAGGCCGTCAATTTGTTCGAATTTATTCATGTAAGGAATCATGGAATGTAGTTTATTTGGATAAATGGAAACATAGGAAAGTGAACTTGAAATCTGGTAAGATAAATCGGAATCTATACTTGGGATCTTTTTTTCTATGTACTTTTTTCAGGCAAGGCCGATGATCCTTTATCAATACAATCATAACTGTTTCTGTTAAAAAAAAAAAAAAGTAAAAGACAAACAAACCTTAGTGGGTTATTAGGGTTATTAAAGGTAAGGTATTGATAAATGAGTTATTAGGGTTATTAAAGGTAAGATATTGATAAATCTTAAATAAAGTAATATATATATATATATATATATATATATATATATATATATATATATATATTACATGACCTTAGTACTATAAATATTTATAATATGTTACTTAGTTTGAATTTAGTGATTGACATTAAATTGTAATTAAACTTTGTTAATGCTAAAAATGATTAGTTTAAAACATATGGTAGTAGGTTTAATTTATGATAATTCATAGATTTAATTAACAATTATGTGATCACATTACTTAATCTCAAAATTTATAGGGGAATGGTAGATTTAACAAGCACCAAAGAAGCAAGTTAGAATGATTGGCGAGCAACGCTAGAGAAATAGTAGTATACCTGTACAAAGTTACCAAACTTAGATTCCTTTGACTCCAACCTTAAACCATTTATCTTATCGGAGTAATGTATGTTCATAGACAAGTGTAAAGAAATTTACGCCTGACCTTATGTTTGCATGTATATGTTTGAGCAAAACCTATACTTCCCTAAACCTTTTCTAATGATCTTTAGTCAAATGCAGATTCAGTCATTCAAGATGGTTAAGATTCCTGGGGAATGGTCACATTTAGATGAAAATTTTGAACATATGTGATGGAAAAAATTCCCTATGAAAGACATGTTGCTAGGCAAATTCCCAACACCACGGAAGAGAAGTCATCCCACAAGAAAAGAATAAAAGAATTGGATACTCACTCACTCTATGAATGAAGAAGGACTCGCAAGTCTAAAGCAAGGAAGAAAACATTGCAGTGTGGCATCAAAGGTTCTTAGTTTTTCTTAGTGATGTTTTTCTCTTGTGCACTATCTTTAGGAAGAGGCGTGCTATTGAGGTATGGTGCAACTACTACAGCTGCTAGCACTAGTTTGCCCGCTAGCCTAGTGCTATGGTTTCTTTATTGTATGGTTGGATTATCTTAGACCCAATCTATCTATGAAAAGTTGGCTAGGATTTTCCCCATTTGGAATTTTCCGAAGATAAACTTTTGTGTTCAATTGTTCTTGTTTATGCTGCTTATTTTCTAGTAAATGATATAACTGTTATTAAAAGAAAATAACTCTACGGCTCCGTAAATTAGGAAAAAAATGTAACACATGCAAGAGGAATTATTCCTCAAGAAGAGTAGTGCAGGAGGAGTTCGTGCTTGTGTTAGAGTGACAACTTGATTATGCAGACATTACGGTTCCAAATAGTGTCATTGCATTGATGGTGTAGATCCAAGAATGAGGCAAATGGGATGATATGGGCAAATTTAGTATATAATTGATATTGAAGCCAACGCCATCGGTTTGTTTCAGCCTCACTCGCTACTTTGTTGTGATTATTGCTACTTTGCTATGATTAGATGTAATGGCCCCGCCCTCGCTGAATTCGTGGCTCAACAAATGTTGTTTTATAAAAAACAACAAATTCTTTGTAATGCTCAATGACGGGAATCTCACTTATAAATATTCAAATATCTACATATTGAATGAATCCTCGCCTAGTCCACTATGAAATCATATTTTAAGCATGAAACCTGATTTCAACTGCCTTCACTATATAACAGTACAACAAAGAGAGATCTGTAAATTTATTCACGAATAACACTTTTGGGTTGGTTGATATAGGTGTCATTCGTGTACTTAAGACTAAAATTATAGCCATTCCATTCAATCTACAGCCCATTCCACTATCTAAAAATAGGGAGGGTTACATCCCATCCCACTATCTCAAAATAGGAAGGGTTACTGCGAAGCAAATTTATTCAGGAATAACATTTTTGGATTGGTTGATATAGGTGTCGTTGTCTACTTAAGACTAAAATTACAGCCATTCCATTCAATCTACAACCCATCCCAGTATCTCAAAATAGGAAGGGTTACAACCCATCCCACTATCTCAAAATAGGAAGGGTTACTGCAAAACAAAACACTGATATTCAAATAAGTCTATTTACTATCCTCAAAATCTGAAAAGAAAGATAACTACTCTCCTCGCGCTAACAGTTGAGTTACACATCGATCCATCGTGTCTCGCCCGAAATCTGAACCATTTCAGACACAAAAACTATATATATATGGGTTATGCTGCGTACCATGGCATTGCATTGTCCCGATTGCTTTGATATTTAGGGTTTACCTTTATATGGGTTATGCTGCGTACCATGGCATTGCATTGTCCCGATTGCTTTGATATTTAGGGTTTACTTTCAAGAGGAGGGCGAGAACAGTATGGAAAGCTCTAGTGTTACCATTGGCATTTCAAGTGGCAGCAATGGGCATCGCAGAAAGTACCTTTCCTTTGTCACCGGGGACGCTGCTAACCCCACGGCGGCATGCTGCAAAGGCGTTAAGAGTTTGAACGCTGCGGCTACCTCTGCTGCGTACAGGCAAGCGGTGTGTAGATGCATCAAATCTGTCGCTGGGTCTTCCAACTACGACCCCAGCAAGGCCGCCAACATACCCTCCCTCTATGGCGTGAACGTCGGTTCTCCCATCAGCACATCCATCAACTGTGATGCGTACGCATTATCTCTCTTGCTTCTTGTGGATTGATAAATATGTGTTTATGGTTTTCATAATAGGATCCACTAAGTCTAGTCGAGCCGAGCAACGAAGAAGGACAGGACTGCGAACGAATGAATATAATTTTCTAAATAAATAAACTAGCACAGTCACATAATTGTGGTTGATCAACGCAGAAAGGTTGATAAGATGAAAATAATCCTTAAAAGAATATATTAAATTTTATTATTGATTAACAAATAAACTGTTGAGCTTCATTGTGTTAATATTTTAATTTCTGTTAATCATTTATGTGGCAATCAGTTAGCTATCAAAGTAATTTTTAAATATGATTAGGTAAATGTAAAAAGGTAAACACATTAATTGATGTTTTTATAATAGCTAGGAAGTTAATGATTGAAATCACAGCCATTTATTTTGTGTGACTACTAAGAATATTCCAGCCATATTTAATCCTGTCTATAGAAAACTTATTAAGCACTAAACCCCTATTAAATCTGCCCATTGTCAATAGGTGTACACATTTCGGCTTAAAAATAGTGTAATTAAGACGGAATGGGATGCCCTCTTCTCGTTATTATGATCTTTTATCGTTTTATATAATAAAAACTATCACTCACGATTGCCATGGTGGTGTACTTGTAATGTCTTAATCTTACAATTTAAAAATTTATGAACTCCATACTCCAATCAATCTAATGCAATTTCATTCTAATCCATTTTCAAATATTTAAGTTCAATATCTTCATTTCTATTTGGCTTTATATTGATCAAACCAAACACAAAGACTCTTGAAGAATTCTCTCTATATTGGCACCTCTTCTTATTGCAAATTGTGGAGATACCTTATAATTTTCTCTTCATGTTGAGTTTAGCCTGTACACCTAGTTTTATGTTGAACACCCTATTCCTAATCTAAATATTGAAAACCATGAATGTAATTATAAGTAGCAAGTCAACTTATTCTTGTTTTAGAAGGTTTTGTTGTCCGAAGTTATGATCATTTTCTAATTGTTTATAACTGATTTAGAGATTATTTAAAGGAATGTAAATGATTATATGAGGGTTAAACAATTGGCTACTTTGACTATCATATTGAGTTTTTGTATCAAAGATCTCCCCATATTGAGTTTGTGCGAACTACATTCAAAACAGATCTTCCCATATATTTTTCAAGGATAAGACCCCCCTCGAGGCTTGGAGTGGCCTCAAGCTGGAATTGACCCACATCTGTATATTCGGTTCACGTGCATGGGCCATGATTGCCTTTAAGAAGAGGAATGCACTTGATCGACATAGTACATAGTGTATGTTTGTTGGACAACCAGACGATGTGAAGGGATACAAACTCATTGATCCCTCTATAGACCGACTCATTATTGAGTGCAGTGTCTAATTTGAGGAAAGTATCTTTCATGCACCTAAGAGTCGCATGCAGACACTTTTGTTCTTCCACCTGATAGAGATGATGAGCATGCAAATGCCGACTCTTCTTCAGATGAGATTTCTGGTTCAAAGGATTCAGATGATTCAGATACTGAGTCAGTACAATCATATGCAGAGGCAATGGATGCAGATGCAGATGCAGAGCCAGAGTTGAGGCCCAAGTGGGTCAAGACTACTCTTCAGGATGCAAGAGATCTTCTTGGGGATCGAGTTGATACCAAGAGTTGTTGATATGATTTCAAGGAGGCTCTTCTTGCACTCACCATCACTGAACCGATGCCACCCAAGAATATTTTCTTGGTTCATTCCTCATATCAACAGTCCTATGGCAAGGCTGTTGGGAACCCTTTTGGGGAATATGCCATGTAGGAGGAGTACAACTCTCTCCTCGAGAACTAGACTTGGGATCTGGTTCCCCTTCCTTTAGGAAGGAAACTTGTCAGGTGCAGATGCATCTACAGAACCAAGAGCACAATAGATGGACAAGTTAGCTAATACAAAGGCATGCTAGTTGCCAAAGGCTTTCAGAAGGTGCACACCATTGACTATGATGAGACTTTCACTCAAGTAGCCAAGATGGATTCCATATTCTTTGCACTTGCCATTGTGGAAACCAAGGTATAGGAAGTCCATCGTATGGACGTAAAGAATCCATTTATTCACGTAGATCACTCCACCATTAAATATTTAGCCAACAAACCAATCACTAATGGACGAGTTACTCAGTGGTTGTTGTTGTTGCAGGAATTGAACATTAACATTAAGGGTTGCCCAAACCATCAAAATTGGGTAGCCGAGATTCCAAATTCCTTATGGTCCTATCACACAACATGGCATAACATGACTAGCTACTCTCCTTATCACCTATTCTTTGGCAAAGAACCAATCTTTCCAATTGAATTTGAGATCAAGACCTTAAAAACGGCCCAGGAAATTGGACTGGATCTTACAAAAGAACGATGGATCCACGATCCATATTCCTGACTTGGATCTAAGGTGGATCCGAGCTTTAGGGACACTGGCTTTTGCAGTATCCAAAGTGCATCACAACTAATCTCTCGGAGTGTCGCATTGGCGAACTCATGAAGTAGGGTGGATCGATGGTCGACTATTTCCCAACATCCAACGAATGACACCCGCTATGGAGCTTCATTCTTCAGGGCTCCAGGACTTCGGAGCTACAAAGGATCGGGAGTTCGAAGGATTTCACATCCACACATCTAAAAACTCCCGAACCGCTAATATCTGAACACTTCCACATCACCCCTGGTGATGTCATTACATCACGTTACCTTGACGCTGCGAAACTTTCGAAACTTCTTCCTTCCATTATCTTATGAACCGTTTCTTCCGGAGTTTCAAGTCTCCGGACTTCACAATCTAGCACCACACATCTATTGTGACCATCACGGCCCCACCATCCATGCTCTAGAGGAGGCCTACATGGAAAAATATTAGAAGCGGACACGTGGCCCACTCAACCGGGTGACATGTGTCATGTTCTATCATGAATTTCAATCGTACAAAGGTTCTTAACTCACTAACACGTGTCACACATCCCATGTGTCCACGTCATTTCAAGTGATGTCAACAAGCCACGTCACTTTGAAACTTAGGGCCTCGACAATTTTTACACTTGCACACTCCAATCCTTTTGAATGCCGAACTCCCGAACTTCCTTACCCTCCGGGGTATACATAGTAAAAATACCCCCAATTGAGGTGGTGGCATGTGGCATGTCTAGGAAAGGTCGACATCACCAATGGCGACGTCATCCTGCCACACCACTTTTTCTCTTCTACTTCGGGACTTCAAGCTTCAGATGTTTGTGCAACAACACACCCCAATTCTCCCAACTGTCGAACTTCAAAGTTACAAACCGTCATAAGATCTACGGCTCACAACCACTTGCACGTAGATCCGAAGGATCTGATCTATCTTCAATCGATCCAACGGTCAATACCTTTTCCCATCCGGACCTATGGTGTGCATCTTTTTTGGGACTGTGGAACTTCGGGATTTAGCCTTTTATTCTCTTATAACTTGTAAACTCTGTCGAAGGTGCGAATTCCAAAATACTTGGAATTTAACCCTCCTACACCTTCCTCCGGATCTGACGGTTGTGAGGGATCCTCCTTCTCCCGAACAGATGCTATGGCCCAACACCACGAATGTTGTGATTTCTTTCTCTACGGCCATTTCTTAAACTTGTTACACCTCCCATGTTTCTGAACATAGTCCAAGTGTTCTTTCAATGCCCTTCTCGCACTCTGTACATCAAAATTCTCTGGAATTTTTACTTTGAATTTCTCGTTTGTGGCCCATCCAAGTTCTGGGTAGAAACCATGGGCTCTGAACTTGAATTTTTTCCATTTCAACAACAACTCTTTTCTGAAACCTTCTCTTCAAATTCCACTAACATGGTTCATGCAGGCTAAGTGTTGAAACCATGGCTTTGATACCACTTTGTGATGTCTCTGACCTTTAACCTTTGTCGGGTAACGCTACCTAAACCACTATATCTTTGTTTTTGCTGCTCTAGTACAATTTTTTAACTTCTCCAGCCTCCGAGGCTGGGCCATGCTACTTCAAATAATTCTCTGATATACATATATAAATTTATAATGAAATTCTAAAATGACACAACATTCTATAAATACACATTTTATGCGGAAGTGACAATAATACATACATGCAATAAACACATACAATTCTGATAACATTATAACACATGTACACAATACACATCATACATAGAACAAAGATTTGGTACTTATCTTTTAATAGATGACCACCAACTATGTGCAAACCTTCCATGAACCTCCCAGCCTTAGACCACACTACTCATCACGCTCAACAGTGGGTCAGCCTTGAGTTGGGACTAAACTCCACCCAAGGAAAAGAAATCCTAGACCTAGGTTGAGGCTACGGGAAACTGCACTATGTACCTGGAAGGATTATCTCCAAGGATCCTACTTAAGCCCACTGCTCACAGAATCTCATTCCCCACATACCTGTCCCACCCCAGGAATATGCAGCTTCACTGTTCCATATCCCATCGGCTGCTCCACTTCCCTTCCATGGATTCAACAATAGGTTGGATCAGGAATTCTCAAAGCTCCATAGCTGGTACTGCACTCCCTCTAGGAGATATCACTTCCCCACAAACTCTCTCACCTCGAGAGAGTTCTCACAGGTTTGACAACCTGCCTCTTCAACCATGATCCTAACAACCTGCCTCTTTAACCATGGGCCTGACAACCTACCTATTCAACCACAATCCTGACAACCCACGTCTTCAACCATGGGCCAGATAACCCGTCTATTCAATCCACAAACACCGACAATCGGGTAAGGGAACGAAATGACTCAGTAGTTTACAGAGGCTCACAAAGGTGGAAATGATTCTAGCTGCGTAATTGCTTAGTGCTTGCTTGAACTACACAAGGGATGGACAACATTCTAAGGATGAACTCGCGAAAAACTAAATGATCAAGATGTTGAGAGCGAGCAAGGAAAATGGTGAGAAAAATGGTCGCCCACTGAATCGTGAGTGATATGAAATGGTGAGAGAGAAATCCTTGGGAAGGTGGCTAGAATGGTTCATGTCCCCCAACAAATTTGGAACTTCCCACATAAATCGACATGCATCATGGGTGACACTTGGCTCTCCAGGAGCACGCTCCTCTCCTCTTGGAGTTCTTTTCTTTCCTCAAAGGAACTTAGGATAACTCGGTTTATTTTCCCAACTTTAGTACTTTTTAGGAAAACATTATAATATTCCCTTGGGTTAATCCCTCAATATTAGCACCTCTTTCCTAGCCTCTTGGCCCCATTCCTTTCCCTACCCAGTGGAGCTTTTCCCCCATAACTCTTTCTTCATGGTCGGTCTACATGCAACAATGAATTTTATTAATAATATGTATAATTACATATACACAAATAAGGCAGACTGACCTTAGCATATAGGCTCTTCGGCCTAATAAACACATAAGCCTACCAACTTATAATTACTTGGTTCACCAACCTACAAACATCAATAGATTTCACAGGGGCTCAACCTTGGGGTATTACATCAAGAGCCACTCATTATGGGTGACTGACAATGGAAAATGTGTTGTATCCCGAGTTGCCAATTATGGAATGTGTAGAGTTTTAAATTAAATTTTCCATTACTCTCCTACTTTCATTCGCAACGTCATGGGGATTCTTGATTGGACAGAGAAAATAGAGGTTGTCGCATAGGTTGTTTCCACCATTTTCGACCATTCGAAATATTATAATTTGGATTGGATCATCATATAATTTTTCATCTATCTTGGTACTTTCGGGGTGGAAAGAAATGGAGGAATCCACTTGCAGGATCATTTAGTTGTAGGTCTTAGTTTGGAGAATTTGGGTACAAAACCGTCGAGAGACATTTTGAGGAATTAAATGTTATTTTTTCGGGATGCAGTGTCCAAAACCCATGCTATCACCCTCAATGGTGTTCTACATTTTTAGACCTTTCCAACAGTGCAAAAATCACCTCAATCGAAGCTAGTATGTGAAGGTTATGCCTCTCACAAGTTGACCTACCTTATTGACCACCTTGGTACGAGTGGGTGCCACAACAACCCTCATTACTCAAACATGTTGGGCTAGCCACATGTGGAATTTCTAAAATATTCTAGAACATCCAAAAATTATCACTAATTGAGGGTTGAGGAAGTCAAAACCCTAACACTAGATGAATATAAAGCTATGTTCAATATTGGGCTACTAGGAGGATAAGGGGTTCAATTCTTTAGTATTGTAATTGTTCCATAGTTTTGAAGATCATCCAAGGAGTGATATTTTTAGAGCATAAAAGAGGAGGTAGGATATTATATATGAGTTGTTCAGGCCACAATGTCAAAGTAAAATCCATAGTGAGTGCCTCTTTCTTTGTACTTTCTTTACATAACTAAAGAAAAGAGAGAAGGGCATAGGCCTCACCTTATAGCTAGGTTTTCTTTCATATTGGGTTTCCTAGGATACATATTGTGTCCAATATTGTTTCCCATTTTTCATTTTCTTCCTTAACTAGTTTCATAAATCTGAGCAATAAGATAGTAATAACTAATTTGGGATCTAAGGAAATAAATTGCATAACCTTAGATATCATAATGGTTCAATATATATGTTTTGACGAAATTTTCCAATGGAATATCCATGGTAGTTTACAGATGACCTTCACCTCTTGTTGGGAGAGCTTCCACACCAGGCATTGGAATCTCTTTCTTTGAAATTCAAGCCTCTCAGGTATCTCCCCTTGGGCTCCTCTACCCTCACCTTATTCGTCTCCTCTGTAGATATGGGAAACTTCCAAGTGGCAAGAAATTCTCAAGAATAATGTTCACCTTTTTGTGAGCATACCTAAATCCATGCCTTACTAAGTATTTATCGTATAATTTTTATGATTTTGGTTATGCTCTGTATGNTCGTCTCCTCTGTAGATATGGGAAACTTCCAAGTGGCAAGAAATTCTCAAGAATAATGTTCACCTTTTTGTGAGCATACCTAAATCCATGCCTTACTAAGTATTTATCGTATAATTTTTATGATTTTGGTTATGCTCTGTATGGAACTAGAGTAAATGGTGGCGGCCCTAGTGGGTGGCTTCGTTCGGGAAGAGTTATTCCTCTTTAACCACCACTTGCGCTTGATTCTTAATATATTCCTTATTCCAAGTGAAGAATGAAAAAATGTCTAGTCTATCTGTATTTAGATGGATCATGGATGATACATGATATTCAGGAGCCTCCAACATATATCTGGACTATATAGACGTCTTTATGAAATTTATTTCATATCATGAATATTTTCAGTGGACTTGTTTTCCCGTTCCAAGAGACAATAAGATGAAAAGTTTGGTCATATTTGACGAGTAAGTTGCCCTTCAAATTCCAACTGGTGGGTGACAACCATCGCAGAAGAGAAGACCTAGAGGGGCCATCTACATGTCACTAGAATATACTTGCATGAATAAGGTGAACACGAGGACAAATGAAACCCTAAAAATGAGCACTTCACCACCATATAGGGTAATGCACTTCCAAGGGTAATACAAAATGAGTCGTTGCTTGACAACTTGATTATCACTTGTATTAGATTGATAACTTGATTATGCACTTAGTATGATTGCAATTAGTGTCATTGCATTGATGGTGTATATCCAAGAACTAGGCAAATGAGGTGATATGGGTGAATTAGAATCAGTATTTGTAAATTATTCTAAAACACTAACACATATGGAAAATAAATTCTTGTTGGAAAATAAAGTCTTTAACACAAGGATTAATGAATTCCATCAACATCTCTAAACCAACAAAATATTTCATATATAAAATTATAAAAATATTAAAATATTGCTAAAAAAATCAAAATAATATAGGTAGAGTAATTAAGTCCCATCAATATCTGTCAAACCAATAAGATATACCAATATTAAATTACAAAAATAAAAATTAAAAAATTAAAAAACATCAAAATAACACATGGTTTTCCAAAACATGAGTATGTATTTAAAAGGTTAATGAAGTTGTAACTTACCCAAAATAACTTAAAAGTATCTAGCAGTCATGTAAACCAAGACACAATGATAGAAATAAATGATATTGAAACCTATCCCATAATTTTGTTTCATTCTCACTCTCTAGTTTGTTGTGATTATTGTTCATTTTCTAACTTGGCATGATTATATGTAACGACTCCACCCTTGCTCAATTCATGGCTCAACAAATGTCGTTTAATAAAAAACAACAAATTCTTTGTAATGCTCAATGACGAGAATCTCACTTATACATATTCAAATCCAATATTCAAATATCTACATATTGAATGAATCCTCGCCAAGTCCACCACGAAATCATATTTTAAGAATGAAACATGATGTTAGTTTCTTCCATTCCATTCGTCTACTAGACAACATGCTAGTAGTTGTGTGCCACTAGTGGATTGCTACGTAGTTGTGTACTACTATGGCAGTGGTTGTGTACCACTGGACAATAGTTGTGCACTACTATGGCGGTGGTTGTGTACCACTAAAAACTAGTTGTGTACTATTATTTTGGTGCTTGTTCGATTGTTATATTGTTTGCAGTGAAAGTATAGTCGAGGTGAATTGACTGATGATCGATGTCGAGGTGGATTGACAACAGGTTGAAGTCGAGGTAGATCGACAACAAGTCGAAGGTTGAGGGAGTCGACCAGGTAAATTCAAAGTCAAAGATATTGACGACAAGTCAACTAACAAGAGGTCAAAGTGAGGGTGTAAGACGACCGACTAGATACTGAATGAACGTTGACTGGTAATCGACTGGTAAACCTGACTTGGATTCGAATGTAACATAATCCCTCGATTTGTGGGATTTGTAGCCAATGATATCCATGGATCTGTAACCGTTTTTGGGCACCAATAATTAGGGTTTTTCCTGTTGTAAAGCCTATAAAGAGGTGTGTTGTAAGGCTGTAAAGGTTTTTGTTGTTAGGCAATCGTATAATTCACTTTTGTAGGTTAATGCATGTGTAAGTGTAGGTTGTTGGTCATGCATATGTAAGACAAATTCGATACGGGGTTGTTCTTGCCTGTGCGAGAGGGTATGATGTCAATTTTGTCTTAGGGTTGGACCAAGGTTAGACATGTAACCTTTTATTCTGAATGAATAAGACAACAAGAGAGAAGAACACCCAAATGAATGATGGTTTTCACAGTTAAGGGTTTCCATGGTAAAATCGCGATGTACTATGTGACTGCTTGTGTCCTTTGCATTCTTGATTAAATTATTCTTCTCTTATGCTAGGATTAGTGTGGAAGTGTGTTTCATTTTGTGACATGTGGTATCAGAGCTTAGGTATACCCTGACAAGTGAGTTATCATAGCGGTATTATGATTTGGCGAGTATATCAGATCTTGATTTACAAATATTGAACATGAGAACTAAACCCTAGGTACAATAAGAGTCGTAAGTCATATATTGTGTTAAAGATTGCAGTAAATAATGGTGAGGAGTTCCAGAATAGAGACAAAAGTATTCAATGGCCATACTTTTGAGATTTGGAATCTTAACATGGAATATCTTCTCGTAGATCGAGAACAATGGAAAATGGTTTGTCCAGGTACCCAACTGACATGCATGTTGGTGGAAAAATGGGAGAAACTCAAAATGAGAGAAAGAAGTACGATTCAGATTTGTCTTGCAGATTCGGGGCTATTGAATGTATGAGGTGAATATTCAGCCAAGAAACTGGCGGAAAATAAAGGAAGATTATGCAAGTTGAAATCTCTGGTAAATAAGTTGTATGTTAGAAAAAAATTGTATCTTCTAAGGATGAGTGGTGGAGGTTTGGTGACTGAGGATTTAAATTATTTTAATACTGTGCTAAGTCAGTTATCGTCCGTGGATATCAAGATCATTAATGAGGATAAGTGTATCAGTATATTATGTTCTTTTCCAGACTCCTGGGATATCTTAGTCATGGATATTGGGAGTAATACAACCACACTTTCACTAGAGGACATGGTTGTTTCTCTGTTGTTGGAAGAAATGAGAAGAAAGAACATGGAAGGATCGACCAAATATGCTATGGTAGTGAGAGGTCGACTGGTAGACAAAGATAAGGGAAGGTTCTATGGTACAAGTTTTAATTCAAAGGGTAGAGATAAATCCTTGGTTGAGTCGATGAGAAGATACTAGAAATGTGGTAAATATAGGCATTATAAAAAGGACTATAAATCGAAGGCAACAAAAGTTAGTGTTGGATCCGACGAGAAGCAATCGACTTAGAGAAAGATGAACTTGGACAAGGGAGGTGATGTGTACCTGGCGTCGACCAGTAAAAATTTGGATCAAGATGTTTGGTTGATTGACTTAGGAGAATCCTATCATATGACACCACACAAACAATAGTTCTATGAATATGAAAGATATGATAGGGGTGATGTGTTCTTAGGGGACAACTCGATAACCATAATTGTGAAATGGGGAAGATTCTCACTGACATTGTAGGATGGGAAGAAAATAATCCTTCCATGTGTGCTACACATTCTGGGTTTGGAAAGAAACCTGATATTTTTCAGCAAGATGAGTGATGGTATTAATGAAATGAGTTCGGATTGGTACCTTGTACAAGCTATTAGGGAATGTTGACTCGACTGGATTCAATAGCATCATTTATTTTGAAATTGAATCGAATATGACTCGACTCGACACGAGCTAATTCACCTCAAATAGAGTCATAAAGACATGTTGAAATCGACCAGACCAGGTTATGGCACAAGAGGATGGGACACATTGAAAAAAAAGGACTTTGAGCTATGCAAAGAAAAGGTATGGTCCAAGGTTTTCTTGAGTTTTGTTTAGAAGTTGACTTTTGTGAACATTTCATATATGGGAAATAGAGTTGGGCGAGGTTCCCATCTGGAGCGACAAGGGAAAATGGGATTCTAGAACTGGTACATAGTGATGTGTTTGGCCTAGTTACAATGCCTTCAATTGGTGGGTCCGTGTATTATGTCTCCTTCATAAATGACTTTTCCAGGAAGACATGGATATATTTCCCGAGGAATAAATCAAAGGCTTTTTATATATTTAAGGAGTTTAAATCTCTTGTGGAAAACGAGATAGAGAAGAGGATTAAAGTGCTAAGAATTGACAATGGTGGTGAATTCTGTGGAAAGGAATTTGATTAGTTTTGTAAGCATTGTGGCATAGAATGATTAAATACCACACCATATAGCCCACAACAAAATGTATTTGTTGAGAGAATGAATAAAATTTTGATGGATAAGGCAAGGAGCGTGATCAATGGTGTTGGAATCACATTACAATTCTGGGCAGAAGAAGTCGAGGCTGGACAACATGATTTTAGTTGCCTCCATTCGATTCGTGTACTGGACAATGTGTTAGTAGTTGTGTGCCACTAGTGGATTTCTATGTAGTTGTGTACTACTATGGTGGTGGTTGTGTACCACTCGACAGTAGTTGTGTACTACTATGGCGGTGGTTGTCTACCATTGGAGAATAGTTATCTACTACTATGGTGGTGGTTGTGTACCACTAGAAAGTAGTTGTGTACTATTATTTTAGTGGTTGTTGGGTTTTTATATTCTTTGCAGTGAAATTCTAGTCAAGGTGAATCAACTAATGATCGAAGTCGAGGTGGATTGACAGCAAGTCAAAGTCGAGGTGAATTGACAACACGTCGAAGTCGAAGTCGAAGTCAAAGATATTGACGACAAGTCATCTAACAAGAGGTCGAAGTGCGGGTGTGAGATGATCGACTAGATACTGAATGAACGTTAACTGGTAGTCGACTGGTAAACCCTACTTAGAGTCGAATGTAACATAATCCCTCGATTTGTGGGATTTGTAGCTAATGATATGCATGGATATGTAACTATTTTTGGGCACCAATATTTACTGTTTTTCCTCTTGTAAAGCCTATAAAGAGGTGTGTTGTAAGGTTGTAAAGGTTGTTGTTTTTAGGTAATAATAGAATGCACTTTTGTAGGTTAATACATGTGTAAGTGTAGGTTGTTGTTCATGCATATGTAAGACGAATTGGATATAGGGTTGTTCTTTCCTGTGCAAGAGGGTATGACGTCAATTTTGTCTTAGGTGTGGACCAAGGTTAGACATGTAATATTTTATTCTAAATGAATAATATAACAAGAGAGTAGAACGCTCAAATGAATGATGATTTTCCCGGTTAAGAATTTCTATAGTAAAATATCAAGGTACTGTGTGATTGCTTGTTTCATTTTCATTCTTGATTAAATCATTCTTCTCTTTTGCTAGAATTAGTGAGGAAGTGTCTTTCATTTACTGACATGTGGTATCAGAGCTTAGGTCTACCCTGAAAAGTGAGTTATCAGAGTGGTGTTATGCTTTGGCGAGTATATCACATCTTGATTTACAAATATTGAAGTTGAGAACTAAAGCCTAGGTAAAATAAGAGTTGTAGGTCATAAATTGTATTGAAGATCACGGTAAATAATGGTAAGGAGTTCCAAAATAGAGACAAAAAGATTCAATGGCCATAATTTTGAGCTTGTAAGCTGAAAATGAAATATCTTCTCGTAGATTGAGAACAATGGAAAACGGTCTATCCAAGTACCCAAATGACATGCATGTTGGTGGAAAAATGGGAGAAACTCAAAAGAAGAGAAAGCAGTACGATTTGGATTTGTCTTGCATATTCGGTGCTATTGAATGTCTTAGGTGAAGATTTAGCCAAGAATCTATCAGACAACAAAGGAAGATTATACAAGTTGAAATCTTTGGTAAATAAGTTGTTTCTCAGAAAGAAATGATATATTCTTAGGATGAGTAATGGAAGTTTGGTGACTGATCATTTAAATGATTTTAATTTTATTCGAAGCTAGTTATCGCCTGTGGATATTAAGATCATTGATGAGGAGAAGTGTATGAACGTATTATTTTCTTTTCTAGACTCATGGTATATCTTAGTCATGGCTATTGGGAGTAATACAACCACACGTGCGCTAGAGGACGTGGTTGCTTCTCTGTTGTCAGAAGAAATGAGAAAAAAAAACATGGAAGGATCGACCAAAGATGATATGGTAGTGAGAGGTCGACTGGTAGATAGAGATAAAGGAAGATTCTTTGGTACAAAGTTTAATTCAAAGGGTAGAGATAAATCCCCGGTTCAATCGATGAGAATATGATGGAAGTGCGGTAAATGTAGGAATTATAAAAAGGACTATAAATCAAAGGAAACCAAATTCAGTGTTGGATCCGACGAGAAGCAATCGACTTAGAGAAAGACGAACTTGGACAATGGAGGTGATGTGTACCTAGCATCGACCAGTAAAAATTCAGATCAAGATGTTTGGTTGATTGACTCAAGAGCATCCTATCATATGACACCACACAAACAATAGTTCTATGAATATGAAATATATGATAGGGGTGATGTGTTCTTAGGGTACAAATCGACAACCATAATTGTCAGGCAGGGAAGATTCTAACTGACAGTGTAGGATCGAAGAAAAGAACCCTTCCATGTGTGCTACACATTACGGGTTTGGCAAGAAACCTGATATTGGTCAACAAGATGAGTGATGGTAAGAGGTGTGATGGTATTAATGAAATGAGTTCGGATTGGTACCTTGTACAAGATGTTAGGGAATGTTGACTCAACTAGATTCAATAGCATCATTTCTCTTGAAATTGAATCGACTACAACTCAACTCGACGCGAGCTAAGTCACCACAAATAGACTCAGTAAGACATGTTGAAATCGACCAGACGAGGTTATGGCATGAGAGGATGAGACACATTGAAGAAAAAGGACTTTGAGCTATGAAAATCAAAGGTATGGTCCAAGGTTTTCTTGAATTTGGTTTAGAAGTCAACTTTTGTGAACATTGCATATATGGGAAATAGAGTTGGGCAAGGTTCCCATCTAGACTGACAAGGGAAAATGGGATTCTAGAACTGGTACATAGTTACGTGTTTGGCCTAGTTACAATGCCTTCAATTGGTGGGTCTGTGTATTATGTCTCCTTCATAGATGATTTTTCCAGGAAGACATGGATATATTTCCCGAGGAAGAAATCTAAGGTTTTTGAGATATTTAAGGAGTTTAAATCTCTTGTGGAAAACCAGATAGAGAAGAGGATTAAAGTGATGGGAATTGACAATGGTGGTGAATTCTGTGGAAAGAAATTTGATTAGTTTTGTAGGTAGTGGGTCATAGAACACCAAAATACCACACCATATACCTCACAACAAAATGGATTTGCTGAGAGAATGAATAGAACGTTGGGCAGGAAGCGTGATCAGTGGTGTTGGGCTCGCACAACAATTATGGGCGGAGGTAGTCGAGGCTACAATATATCTGGTGAATATGTCTCCTTCGTCGACACTAGTCGACAAAAATCCAAATGACGTATGGCAGAGTAAGAATTCTTGAGTGGCACATCTCAAAGTGTTTGGTTGTGATGAATTTGTGTATGTTCCCAAGGAAACAAAGAGCAAGTTGGAAAAGAAGGCAGTCAAATGTATTTTCATCAGATATAGAGAAGTGTGAAAGGATATAAGTTCTGGGATTATGCATCAAGGAGAGGAGTGTACAGTCTAGATGTGGTCTTCAGAGAAGTTGGAGGTAAGTTTGTGCCTGATAATGATGTTCAAACCGAGAATAATCCTGATATGGTGCGGTTTGAACTGAAGAATGAAGAAGATGATTCAGATGATTCGACTGAATATGAAGAAGAGGTGGAACAATTGAATTCGGTGATAAGGAGGTCAGAAAGAGAAAGAAAACGAGTTGAAAGATATAGTCTGTCCAACTTCCATTCTACATTCATGTTGATTTCTATCGACGATGAACCCAAGTTGATCGGTGAGGCACTCGACTCGACAAAGGCTAAACTCTGGAAGGATGCCATGGTCGAAGATATGGAATCCTCATACAATAATGAGACATGGGACTTAGTCAAGTTACCTAGTGGAAGAAAGCATGTTAGTAGAAAGTGGGTGTTCAAGAAGAAGATGAATGTCGTAGTACCAGTCGAGAAGTTAAAGTATTGGCTGGTAGCAAAAGAATATTCCCAAGTCAAGGGAGTCAACTTCAGTGATATTTTTTCCCCTATTGAAAAAATAACATCCATTAGAGAATTGATGTCTCTGGCTACATCATTCGATCTAGAGATAGAAAAAATGGATTTGAAGACAACGTTCCTACATGGGGACCTAGAAGAATAAATCTACATGAAATAGCCTGTAGGATTTGTAGTAAATGGAAATAAAGAGTTGGTGTGCAAATTCAAAAGATCCCTTTATGGTCTAAAGAAATCGCCAAGGACGTGGCAACACAAGCTTGACACATACATCCTTAGTTTGGTATTTGTGAGAAGCAATGTTGATCACTACATATATTCCAAGGAAGAAGGTGGAAATTTCATATATATATCTTTGTACGTCGATGGCTTATTGTTGATTGGAAACATCATGGATGCAATAAAGGAGGTGAAGAAGAAGTTATCCTTCATTTTTGGCCTGAAGGATATCGATGCAACTAACTTCATTATGGGAATGGATATTTAGAGAGATCGAGTTGCTATAAATCTCTAGTTGAATCAGAAAAATTATACTAAAACAATTTTGAAAGGATTCAACATGCAGGATTGCAAACCAATGAAGGTGTGAATTCCTGTGGGAACAAGGCTTACTGATGAACAGTTTCCAAAGACATAGGAGTAAATAGAGGACACAACACATGTTCCCTATGAAAGTGTATGTATACAAAGTTATGCACTTGACCAAACATTGCCCATGCAATGGGAGTGTTGAGAAGGTACACGTCGACACATGGAAACGAGCACTAGAAAACTATCAATAGAGTATACAAGTATCTGTGTGGCACGAAGGAGTATGTTATATGCTACCATGGAAATAATGGAGGTGAGAATGGTAACTTATATGTACATGGATTTTTCGATGCCGACTGGACTGGAGATCTAGATCTATGAAGGTCGACCACTAGATATGTCTTCAATATGTTCAGTGGAGCAATAAGTTGGATGAGTAAGTGATAGGAGGTCATAGCCTTGTCGACAATGGAAGATGAATACATGGTGGCCACTCATGGAAGAAAAGACGCAGTAAGGCTTCAAAGGTTGTGTTCATGAATCGTGTTTGAGAAAAGAGTTATGAAGGTAAGTTGGGACAATCAAAGTGCAATATTTATGGCAAAGAACTCTGCTTATCATCCAAAGACTAAGCACGTTGATATACAATACCATTTCGTAAGAGACATGGTAGAAAGTAAGAAGGTGCTATTGGAGAAAGTAGACATATTGACCAAGAAGACTCGTTGACCAAGTCCATGAGTGTTGTGAAGTTCTCTTGTTCCAGAGAGGCAATGGGCATTGCTTCCCTTATTCTGTGAACGAAATTTCAAGAATATCTTATTTCAGTAAAGAAGACAACAAGTGGGAGAATGTTGAGTTGTTTTATTCTTTGCAATGAAATTCTAGTCTAGGTGAATCAACTGATGGTCGAAGTCGAGGTGGATTGACAACAAGTTGAATTCAAGGTAGATTGACAACATGTCAAAGGTCAAGGAATTTGACCAGGTAAAATCGAAGTCATAGATATCAATGACAATTCAACCTACAAGAGGTCGAAGTGCAGGCGTGAGACGACCGACTAGAGATTTGAACTTCTCAATTAGTAGAAAAAGGATATTCCCAAGTCAAGGGAGTCGACTTCAATGATATTTTTTTCCCCTGTTGCAAAAATAACTTCCATTAGAGTACTGATGTCTCTGGCTACATCATTCGATCTAGAGATATAACAAATGTGTGTGAAGACAACGTTCCTACATGGGGACCTGGAAGAAGAAATCTACATGAAATAGCCCGAAGGATTTGTAGTAAAGAGAAATAAAGAATTGGTGTGAAAATTCAAAATATCCCTTTATGGTCTAAAGCAATCGCCAAGGATATGGTACCATAAGCTTGCCACATAAATCCTTAGTTTGGGATTTGTGAGAAGCAACACTGATTACTACATATATTCCATGGAAGAAGGTGGGAATTTCATATATATATCTTTGTACGTCGATGACATGTTGTTGATTGGAAACATCATGGACGTAATAAAGGAGGTGAAGAAGAAGCTATCCTCCAAGTTTGGCATGAAGGATATCGATACAGATAACTTCATTCTGGGAATGGAGATTAAGAGATATCGAGTCGGTAGAAAGCTCTAGTTGAATCACACAAAGTATACTGAAACAGTTCTGAAATGATTCAACATGCAGGATTACAAACCGGTGAAGGTGCGAATTCCTATGGGAACAAGTATTCCTGATGAACAGTGTCCATGGACATAGGAACAAATAGAGGACACGACACATGTTCCCTATGCAAGTGTAGTTTGTATTCTGATGTATGCAAAGTTATGCACTCGAGCTAACATTTCCCATGCAATGGGAGTGTTGAGCAGGTACACGTCGACACCTAGAAAGGATCACTGGAAAACTATCAAGAGAGTATTCAAGTATTTGTGTGGCACGAAGGAGTATGCTATATGATACCAAGAAAAACTTGGAGGTGAAAGTGGTAAATCATATGTATATTTCTTTGTCGATGCCGACTCGGCTAGAGATCTGGATCGATGAAGGTCGACCAACAGATGTGTCTTCAAGATGTTCAATGGAGAAATAAGTTGGATGAGTAAGAGATAGGAGGTCGTAGCCTTGTTGACAATGAAATTTGAATACATGGCAGCCACTCATGGAAGAAAAGACACAATATGGCGTCAAAAGTTGTGTTCATGAATCATGTTTGAGAAAAGAGATACGAAGGTAAGTTGGGACAGTCAAAGAACAATATTTATGGCAAAAAAACTTGATTATCATCCAAAGACTAAGCACGTTGATATACAATACCATTTCGTAAGAGACATGGTAGAAAATAAGAAGGTGTTATTAGAGAAAGTAGACATATTGGAAAACATAGAAGACTCGTTGACCAAGTCCATGAGTGTTATGAAGTTCTCTTGTTGTAGAGAGGCAATGGGCATTGCTTCCCTTGGTTTGTGAATGAAAGTTCAAGAATATATTGTTTCAGCAAATAAAACAACAAGTGGGAAAATGTTGAGTTGTTTTATTCTTTGCAGTGAAATTCTAGTTGAGGTGAATCAACTCATGGTCGAAGTCAAGGGCAATTTGAAGTTGAGGTGGATTGAAAATAGGTTGAAGTCAAGGTAGATCGACAACATGTCAAAGGTCGAGGGAGTTGACCAGGTAAAGTTGAAGTTGGAGATATCGATGACAAATCAACCAACAAGAAGTCGAAGTGCAGGCGTGAGACGATCGACTAGACATAGAATGAAGGTCAACTCGTAAAACCGACTTGGATTCGACTGTAACAGAATCTTGGGATTTGCACGATTTGTAGCCAATGATATGCATGAATCTATAACTATTTTCAGGCACCAATATTTAGGTTTTTCTTGTTATAAATCCTATAAAGAAGTGTGTTGTAAGGCCATAAATGATGTTGTTGTTAGGTAATCATAGAATACACTTTTGCATGTTAATGCATGTGTAAGTGTAGGTTGTTGGTCATGCATATGTAAGAAAAATTGGTTACCGAGTTGTTCTTGCGTGTGGAAGAGGGTATGATGTTTATTGTGTCTTAGGTGTGGACCAACATTAGGCATGTAACCTTTTATTCTGAATGAGTAAAACAATAAGAGAGAAGAACACTCAAAGATGCTCATTCTCCCAGTTAAGGGTTTCTAGGGTAAAATATTGTACTGTGTGACTTCTTGTGTCATTTGAGTTCTTGATTAATTTCTTCTTCTCTTCTCCTAGGATTAGTGTGGTAGTTTATTTCATTTCCTAACAATGGTTGTGTACCACTAGACAATAGTTGTGTACTACTGTGGCGGTGGTTGTGTACCATTTGACATTAGTTTTGTATTACTATGGTTGTGGTTTTGTACCAGTGGAGAGTAGGTGTGTACTACTATGAGATGGCAACAATTTTGTATTGTTGGACGACATTATAGTAGTTGTGTGCTACTGGTTGATTGCAGCATAGTCATAAGGACTATGGTGGATGATTAGATCAACCAATGGAATGGTAGTAGTTGTGTGATACCAGTTGATTGCGGAGTAGCTAGTGGACTACTAGATGAAGAGATCATGGAAAAATACCTCCCTAGCTAAGAGGGAGCATTGAGATTTTGGTAGCTAGGAGATATCTTCCTCTTCGACAAAATTTCTTAGAAGAGGAGAAGATTCCAGAAGTCCAAGAAGACCATCAAACAAATGGAAGAACACTCAGGAAGAGACGTCAGCCAATAAGAAAAGAATAAAGGGACACTAGAATCTCGAGAAGAAATCGCCCAACTAAAATGACTTAATGACTATAAATAGAGAGGACTCCTTGCTCATTTGGACACACACTCACTCATTCTCACACTGAAGAAGGACCCGCAAGTCTGAGGCAAGGAAGAAGACATTGCAATGTGGCATCTGAGGTGCACTATTGTTGTATGGTGCTACTAGTGCAGTTGCTAGCACTAGTTTGTGCGCTAGGCTAGTGCTAAGGTTTCTTCATTGTCTGTTACTCTTGAGAGTTGGTTTATGGTTGGATTATCTTGGACCTAATCTATCTTAAAAAAAGGTTGGGTAGGTTTTTTCCCGATTTGAGGTTTGAAGATATTAAATTACAGCCAGCCATAGGTGTCATTCGTCTACGTACGACTAAAATTACAGCCATTCCATTCAATCTACAGCCCATCCCACTATCTCAAAATAGGAAGGGTTACTGCGCAGCAAAACACTGATATTCAAATAAGTCTATCTACTCTCCTGAAAATTTGAAAAGAAAGATATTTGCTCTCTTCGCGCTAACAGTTGAGTTACACATCAATCCATCGTGTCTCGCACGAAATCTGAAGCATTTCAGGCACAAAAACTATATATATATATGGGTTATGCTGCGTACCATGGCATTGCATTGTCCCGATTCCTTTGATATTTAGGGTTTACCTTTCAAGATGAGGGCGAGCACAGTATGGAATGCTCTAGTGTTAGCATTGGCATTTCAAGCGGCAGCAATGGGCGTCGCAGAAGGTGCCATCTCCTGCTCTACGGCGATCTTTGACCTTCTCCCCTGCCTTTCCTTTGTCACCGGGGACGCTGCTAACCCCACGGCGGCATGCTGCAAAGGCGTTAAGAGTYTGAAYGCTGCGGCTACCTCTAYTGCGGACAGGCAAGCGGTGTGTAGATGCATCAAATCTGTCGCTGGGTCTTCCAACTACGACTCCAGCAAGGCCGCCAACATACCCTCCCTCTGTGACGTGAACGTCGGTTTTCCGATCAGCACTTCCATCAACTGTGACGCTTACGCATTATCTCTCTTGTTTTATCGATATTAATTATCATTGCTTCTTTTGGATTGATAAATATGATTTTATGGTTTTCATAACAGGATCCAGTAAGTCTAGTCGAGCCGAGCAACGAAGAAGGACACGACAGCGAACGAAGGAATACAGTTCTCTAAATAAATAAAAAATAGTGTAATTAAGACGGAATGGGATGTCCTCTTCTCGTCGTTCTGATCTTTTTATCGTTTTATATAACTAGCACAGCCACATAATTGTGGTTGATCAACGCCGAAAGATTGATAAGATGAAAAGAATTCTTAAAAGAATATATTAAATTTTATTATTGATTAACAAATAAACGGTTGAGCTTTATTGTGTTACTATTTTAATTTCTGTTAATCACTTATGTGGTAATCAGTTAGCTATCAAAGTAATTTTTAAATATGATTAGGTAAATGTAAAAAAGTAAACACATAAACTGATGTCTTTATAATAGCTAGGAAGTCAATGATTGAAATCACAGCCATTTATTTTGTGTGACTACTAAGAATATTCCAATCCTGTCCATAGAAAACTTATTAAGCACTAAACCCCTATTAAATCTGCCCATTGTCAATAGGTGTACGCCTTTCGACGTAATAAAAAATATCACTCGCAATTGCCATGGTGGTGTAGTTGTAATGTCTTAATCTTACAATTTAAGAATTTATGAACTCCATATTGCAATATAATGCAATTTCATTCTAATCCATTTTCAAATCTTTCAGTTCAATATCTCCATTTCTATTTGGCTTTACATCGATCAAACCAGAGATAAAGGTTCTTGATGAATTCTCCCTATGTCGGCACCTCTTCACTTCTTCTTATTGAAAATGTGGAGATACCATATAATGTAGAAATTGCAAAGTAGAAGTCTCAACCAAGTGCATGGAACAGAAGTCCCAACCCATGTGCATGCAACTTGTACCCATGTGCATGCAACTTGTTCATTAAGCCTAGCTTCAATTTAATAACAGATTGGCATAAATGTCATGAAAATGAATCATGTTCACTTTACAATAGGTTTATCTAACATATAATAGTTTATTTACTAGGATTCATAGTGACTTTTAAGTGTTGGTGATTGTTGGTACCCCATCTTCTTGTTTTGAAAGCCTAAGTATAACTAGTCTTTGTGCACTTAGTTTTTCTCTTCATGTTGAGTTTAGCCTCTGCACCTGTTTTGTGCTAAACACTCTATTCCTAATCTAAAAACTCACAACCATGAATGCAATTAGAAGTAGCATGCCCACTTATTATTTCCATGCTAAACACCCTATTCCTGATCTAAACACTAAGAACCATGAATGTAATTAAAAGTAGCATGCTCACTTATTATTGTGTTAGAAGGTTATGTTGTAAGAAGTTATGATCATTTTGTAATTGATTTAGAGTGTATTTAAAGGAAAGAAAATGATGGGATGAGGGTTAGAGAGTGGGCTATTTTGGCTCTCATATTGAGTTTTTGTATCAAAGATTGCATGTAAGAAGGAGAGATTAGGATTTAAATCCCTTGACTATTGTATGGGGTTATAACAAGTTTGTATGGACTGATCTTATGGATTGAGTAGAGAAGACTATGTCATGGTCCCACCCCCTTCCCCCTCGCCCTCCCCCCCCCTATATTTTATGTATTATGTGTGTTGATTTGAATGTCTAATGAATGTATGATTATTGCATCAAATTTACATGTTTTTTTTTCCTTATCATTCAAATATATTTCTGTAATATTCATCAATGTCTCGATAGAGACCTTATCCTTGTTAGGATATTGAATATGTATTGATACTAATAAACTTCATTGTTGGCCTAATTTTAGAACCAAGTGTCTGAAATTATCACTCACAATTGGTTCATTTTCCAAGACAATATGAATCTATTGAAGAAATAACATATATGTCATGGAGATCATCCCAATTGGAGGTACACGATTGGATTACTAAAAGAAAAGTTCACATAGAAAGAAACATAGATCCTTCTACACATAGACTCTAAAGCATGCAAGGACAAGTGCCTTTACTATAACAATGACCCATAATGTATCATCATATAATTTTTCATCTATCTTAGTACCTTTTGGGTGGAAAAACTGGAGGAATTGGCTTGCAAGGTCGATTTTAGTGGCAGGTCCTAGTTTGGAAAATTGGGGTCTCCCACCTTCTAGACCCATTTTGAGGCATTACATGGAATTTTTTGGGGTTAAAACATCCAAAAATTTCTCCCATAACCTCCACGTCCCATACCTTTACAAAAATGCAAAGATCACTTCAATCACAGCTTGTATGTGAAAGTTATGCCTCCCACAAGTTGATCTGCCTTGTTAATCACCATGGTATGAGTGGATTCCAAGTCAACCAACAATATGGGGATGACCATGTGTGGACTTACAAGAATATTTGAGAATGTCCAGACCTTATCACTAATTGAGAGTTGAGGATGCAAAACCCCTAACCCTAAACAATATTGGTAATTTCATTCTAATCCATTTTCAAATATTTAAGTTCAATATCTCCATTTCTATTTGGATTTTCATTGATCAAACCATACACAAAGACTGTTGTATAATTCTCCCTATGTTGGCACATCTTCTTATTGCAAATTGTGGAGATACCCTACAATGTACAAATTGCAATAGCAGAAGTCCCAACCCATGTGCATGGAGCTTGTTCATTAAGCCTAGCGTTAATTTAATAAGAGATTGACATCAATATAATTGTTATGAACACAAATATACATATAAAATAGATATTAATAACATAATAATTAAATGATAATTAATAAATAATAATTATTAATAATGAAAGGACATGTCTCAAATGACATGACTATTCTTTAATGACACATCTAGGTGGGTATATAAATGAGCCCTCATTCTCATTTCAA
The DNA here is from genome assembly GCA_009831015.1 of Picea engelmannii. Taxonomy (NCBI): domain Eukaryota; kingdom Viridiplantae; phylum Streptophyta; class Pinopsida; order Pinales; family Pinaceae; genus Picea; species Picea engelmannii. Next base: position 87,334 of record ML782878.1, on the reverse strand, counting down.
TCATCTCATCTTATCTATTCATATTTTATAAATTTATACATTATTCTAACACGATATCAAAATGACTACAAGAAATTGGAAGAAAAACTAGCATATTATAAAGAGACCAATAGATATTTACAAAATGAAGTTGTCATGGAGAAACTTAAGAATAAATTGTATTCTTTCCATGCAGAACGTAAGGAGGATTGCATGCACAAATCAAATACAGGAGAAAAAATATGACAAGACCTTATTAGAACGAAATCAAGAAATCTCTTTCCTAAAAGATCAAAATCATAAGTTAGAACAAGCTAATAAAATCTTATTAAGAAATTATGATAGAAATATTAAGAGAATGGTCATTTAAAGAACCATAATCAAAGCTTGGTTGAACAAATCAAGAAGTTTAAGAACGAAAATAAACCCAATCCCCTACTTCGAGAATTGTTATTTAAACTCAGTTTTGTGTTGAACACCCTATTCCTAATCTAAATATTGACAACCATGAATGTAATTATAAGTAGCTTGTGAACTTATTCTTGTGCTAGAAGGTTATGTTGTCGAAAGTTATGATCATTTTGTAATTGTTTGTAACTAATTTATAGTGTATTTAAAGGATTCTAAATGATTAGATGAGGGTTAGATAGTTGGTTACTTTGGCTCTCATATTGAGTTTTTATATCAAAGTTCTCCCCAATTTTATTTTGTGCGAACTACATCCAAAACATATCTCCCGATATATATGTCAAGGATAAGACCCCCTTCAAGGCTTGGAGTGGCCTCAAACTAGAAGTGACCCACTTATGTATATTTGGTTCATGTGCATGGACTAGGATTCCCTCTGAGAAGAGGAAGGCACTTGATCCACAGAGTATAGAGTGTATCTTTGTTGGACATAGAGACGATGTCATCATGATTCCTATAGTGCCACTAAAAACAACACTCAGGAATATGCTCTCTAGTACCTCGGTAGTAAGGTACTACGACTATGGGAACAGTCTAGCCTCCTTAGTTGGTGCCCTGAGATATTGGGTTGAGTATTACTGTTGGATCCCACATGTATACCAAAGAGATATAGCATAGGGACAACCCTTGTCTATAGAAACACTGAATATCCTACCCATGGGGATGGAAACAAAAAAATAACAAACAATATCTATTACCACACAACTGTGCCTTCTCCATTCTGGTTGCGAAATTAATACACATTTCTTCCTGTTAAGTATTTGGGCATTTTGTCACTGTAATATTATTCAGGCGAGAGTATAACTCCATGAGAGTAAAACAAAAATGAGTATAGTGGTCCCACCGACACACTTATTTGGGACCTATCCCACTGGGTTCCTTTATTCACCATGATTCTAGTGGCACCTATCATTTTTAACATAGTGTTTTTTTGTGGACCCGACCCTTCTCCGACACCCTTATTTGGCCTCTATCCCATTGGATCCGCCTTTTCACCCTGATTGGAATGGTAGCTATCATTTGATACCCCTATTATCAGTGGTCCCCTCCACTCTTTGAGAACCCTTTTGTTTCCCATATACCATTTTCCTACCCATTTTTTCAAATGGCTACCATAAGAGCCCAAGAACACAATATACCTTGATTTTTGACACCCACCAGAAGTAGGAAGACATCAAGAATATGAATTCCAACCTTAGCTCAATCAATTCGACTATTGATATCCTCAAGGAACAATGTTCCTACATCAAATACCTTAAAGACCTCAAATACACCTTTGAATACTTCATGGGTCATTCCTAGAACCCTTCCTCTTATGAACAACCATCTTACCAGGATGACCATCACTCTTCTCATTATCAAGGTCCTCATACTACCCACTTTTATTGAGATCTCCACCCTCCCAAAATTTAGATGAACAAATTTGATGGATTGGATCGCACAGGATGGCTCACCCAAATGGAACATTATTTCTCTTTGCATGAGATTACTGATGATTTAGCCAAGCTTCGTTATGGTGTCCCAGATCTGGATCCAGAACGATGACAACGGTGGCAATGGAAAAAAAGGCACGCTAAGGGTATGTTGCTTGGACACTGTTTGTGGCTAAACTTTATGATCAGTTTGACTCTGACACCCACCATTTAGGACATTTGACCAAGTTAAAGCAGTTTGGGATAGTGGAAGACTTTATTGTCACATTTGAGAACTTGGATTTCAAAACAAAGGGCATGTCAGATGATTTCTTTAGGGAATTCTTTATTAGTGGCCTCAAATATGAAATTCATTCCCATGTTCTCATGGCACGCCCCCATAATTGGTTGGAAGCTACCCAACGAGCCAAGGAAGTAAAACATATTGTATCCTCCCAGACCCATAAACTCTCCTTTCCTCCTCTCCCTAAACCCACCAATTATTCTCCTACTGTAAATCCACTCAAGATCAAGAAATTGACGAGGGATGAAATGACTAAACTTCAACTCAAGGATCTTTCTTATAATTGTGATGACAAATAGTTTCCTCGAAACTAGTGTAAGGAACATAAGATTTTTATGGCTGTGACTGAGGATATTTATGAAGAATATGTTGTTGTTCTTTCTGTGGAGGAGATACCACCACCATCCGATTTGACCCCACCCTCTGATCCACTAGACAATGACTTAGTGATTTCACTTCATTCCCTCACTGGCTTCTTTGCTCCCAAGACTCTCAAATTAATTGGTTACATCAAAAATAGGAAAGTCATCATCCTTGTGGATAGTGGTAGAACCCATAATTTTATTCATCGTCGCATTTCCCAATAAGTCGATTGTTACATCCGTGCCATTAATAATTTTCAAATCATGATTGCCAATGGAGGTTCCATGAAATGTGGGGGAAGATGTGAAAATGTGTGAATCCAAATTGGTTAGTATCACCTAAAATCCCATATGTTTGCTATAGACATGGGTGGTTGTGAAATTTTTCTTGTGCCAAATGGTTACACACTCTAGGCCCCATTTTCATGTATTTTAAGAAATTAACCACACAATTCCACCAAGAGGGACAAAAGTATAAGTTCCAAGGCATTACAACCGACTCACCTGAGATAATTAGTTCCCATCACATCGAAAATATCCTCAAAAAAGGTCATTCAGGGATTATAGCCCAACTCCAAAACCTTTCATGTAGTTGAGACACCTTCTATGCATCCCAACCTCTAATCTATCATTTCCTGCCACCAATTTGTTTTTACCACTCCTAAATAAGTTCCCCCTTCTTGTGGATTCCATGATCATTCCATCCCTCTCATCCCAAGAAGTCTTCCTCCCAATGTTAGGCCTTATCGTCATCCCTTTGTCAAGAAGAATGAAACTAAGAAAAAAATTCATGAATTACTGGAAGTCAGTGTTATCCGTCCCAGTACTAGCCCCTATTCTTCCCCTGTGGTCATGGTACTCAAGAAAGAAGGTACTTGGTGCATGTGTCCTTATTTCAATGCCCTTAACAAACTCACAATCAAAGACAAATTCCCCATTCATGTCATTGATGACCTCTTGGATGAATTGAGTGGTGCTCAATACTTCACCAAACTGGATCTACATTCTAGATACCACTAGATCTATTTGAAAGACAAAGACATTTCCAAAACTACATTTCACACTCATGAGGGTCATTATGAATTCCTAGTAATGCCCTTTGGATTGTGTAATTCTCCTTCTAGTTTCCAAAGTCTTATGAATCATTCGTTCCATCCTTTTCTCTGTCATTTTTTCTTAGTTTTCTTTGATGATATTCTCATCTATATTAAACTTTGGCCATCCCATTTCTCCCATGTGAATCAAGTTCTCCATTTACTCTCTAAGCACCAAATTTTCCTCAAACAATCTAAATGTGTCTTTGGTGCCTCAGAAGTGGAATACCTAGGTCATATTGTCAGCAAGGATGGTGTCTGAGTGGATCCTAATAAAATTGTATCTATGTAGGATTGGTCTCTCCCTACAACTCTTAAGATATTTTATGGTTTTTTGGGTTTAAGAGGTTATTATATGAAGTTTGTTCGGAAGTATGGAAAAATTGCAGCTCCTCTCACTTCTCTCCTTAAAAAGAATGATTTCACTTGGACTTCAATTGTGGATCATGCCTTCCAAGCCTTGAAATATGATATGTGCTCAACCCTTGTCCTTTCACTTCCAGAATTCACAAAGATGTTCGTACTGGAATGTGATTCTTATGGGAAAGTAATTGGAGCCATACTCATGCAAGATGGTACACCTTTGTCGTTCACTAGCAAATAGATTTCCAAGGAACATTTGGGCCAGTCCATTTATGAAAAGGAAATGTTATCTATGCTACATTATGTGGATCTTTGAAATCCTTATTTATTGGGCAAGTAATTCCAAATCAAAATTGATCATTAGAGTCTCAAGTATTTCCTGGAACAAAAAGTTTCATCCCCGACGCAACAAAAATGGGTGACCAAGCTATTTGGTTATGATTACAATATCATTTACAAGAAGGGAAATAAAAATTTCATGGTCGACGCTCTTTCTCGGAAATATGAAGAAGACGGGTCCCTTTTCTCCCTCTCCTTCATTGTACCAGATTGGATCCAAGCTATTAGTCACGAATGGATACAAGACCCAAAAATTTCTCGCATGCTCCACCAATTGCAACATAATTCTTCAGTTTCTCCTAGGTAATCTTCTCACAATGAAGAACTTTGTTACAAAGGTCATTTGTATATATGCAAGCAATAAAAACTTAAATCCACAGTGATTTCTGAACTTCATGCCTCACCCACAACTGAGAATTGTTGGTTTACCAAAACCTATGAATGGGTCAAACGTTCTTTTTCCTGGGATGGTATGAAACAGGATGTCCACACCTTTTTGGTTGAATGTGATGTATGTCAATGCAACAAGGGAGAAATTGTCAAAGCTATGGAAACACTCGAATCACTTTCAATTTCCCCTTTTATTTGGAGAGACATTTCTATGGATTTCATTGTGGGCTTAGCTAAATTTGGCAATAAGTAAGTCATCATCGTGGTCGTAGATCGTCTCTCCAAATATGCTCATATTTGTTTTCTTCAACACCCATTTACAGCTGCCATAGTGGCTCAAGTATTCATGGATAATATCTTCAAGCTTCATGGCGTGCCTAATTCTATTGTCTCTGACAGACACCCCACTTTCACCAGCAATTTTTGGCAGGAATTGTTCAAGCTACAAGGAACCCAATTGCATCTTAGCACTTCCTATCACCCCCATACAGATGGCCAGATTGAAGTTGTCAACAAGTTTATGGAAACATATTTAAGGTGTTTTGCATCTGAGCAACAAAACCAATGGGCTCAATGGTTACCCCTAGTTGAATGGTGGTACAACACATCTTACCATACAACTACTTGCATGACTCCTTTTGAAGCAGTCTGTGGAAAAAATCCTGCATCAGTTCTCTCATATATGCCAGGGTCTCAAAGATTCAGGAGGTGGACAAAAAAATTACCGTCCTAGAGGTTATTATTCGTGTCCTCAAAGAAAATTTGGTCATGGATGAGAATCACATGAAGAAAGAAGAAGATCAAGGTCATTTCAAATGAAATTTTGTTGAAGGGGATCAGGTGTTTCTTTGACTACAACCTTATAAACATACTTCGCTCAAAGATGAACACTATCAAAAACTTGCGCCCAACTTGTATGGTCCTTATACAGTATTCAAGCATGTGGGATCGGTGGCCTATCATTTAGCTCTACCCACTCAATCGAAGCTTCACCTTGATTTTCATGTTTCCTACTTAAAGAAGGTGATTGGAACTAAGTGCCAAACTCGAACTAGTCTCCCTAAGTTGGATGAATAAGGTTCCATATGGTTGCAGCCACAAGCAGTCTTGGCCCAATGAGAGAGTCATCTCCATCAATGCACCATCAAGGAAGTGTTAGTCCAATGGAAATAAACAACTCCAGAATAAGCCACCTTGGAACAGACCACCATTCTACAACAATTTCCTCATCTTAAGCCTTGATGACAAGGTTGTTCTTCGAGGGGGAGGGAATGTTAGGGACCTAACCTCCCTATCTCCTCACATAGGTAGAATAATATAATTCCATGTAATAAAGACCAATATTAATAAGGCCTAGCAATAATGAGGAATAAGTTAAATGTAAGAAGACCTTATAGAAGCTTTCGCTTCTAGAAGGATCTTCCCTAGATTATTGTTTTGGATAGATATATTTAGTAGAAATAGGAATAGAGGGTATGATAAATATTTTCTTGGAGATTATTGTAATAGAGTTCTTCTTTGTTGGAGGTTTCCCCCTTGAAGAGGTAAGTGAACATTGCTACTATTAATCAAGGTGCTCTTTCTGCTGTTATTCTAGTATTATTTTTGAATTGTTCTCGTTATATTATTGTTTTCTTTCCATTTCTATGCTAAAATCATTATGTTATGCATACTACTTTATATCTTGAATACTACACATTTAGTGGCAAGTCCCACTTTGAAAAATTAGGGTCTAGAACCTTCTAGATCCATTTGAGGCACCAAATGACATTTTTTGGAGTTACAATGCTCAAAACTTGATCACACACCTTCGACAATGTTATATGTTCCTAGACCTTTCAAATGGTGCAACAATTGCCTCAATCAGAGATCATATGTGAAAGTTATGCCTCCCACAAGTTGACCTACCTTATTGAGGAATAGCCACCTCTGGACTTTGTAGAATATTCTAGAAGTTCCAAATCTTATCACTAATTAAGGGTTGAGGAAGTAAAAAACCTAACCTTAGATTACTATCCTCTATGTTAAATATTGAACCGCTAGGAGGAGAACGAGTTCCATTCTTTTGTATTTACCATCATAAATACTTTTAGTGAACTTGGTTTCCCATTTCGAGAGACACTAAGATGGAAATTTTAATCATATGTGATGGACAAAATTCCCTATGAAAGACATGTTGCTAGCCAAATTCCCAACACCTCAGAAGGGAAGTCATCCCATAAGAAAAGAATAAAGAGAAATTAGAATCTCCAGAGAAGAAATCTCCCAGCTAAAGTGAATTAAAGACTACAAATAGAGAGGACTCCTAGTTCATTTGGACACTCGCTCACTCTATCAATGAAGAAGGATGCCCAAGTCTAAAGCAAGGAAGAAGACATTGCACTGTGGCATCTAAGGTTCTTAGTTTTTCTTAGTGATGTGTTTCTCTTGTGCACTATCTCTAGGAAGAGGCGTGTTATTGTGGTATGGTGCTATTACTACAACACTAGTTTTCCCGTTAGCCTAGTGCTATGGTTTCTTTATTGTATGGTTGGATTATCTTACACCCAATCTATCTAGGAAAAGTTGGCTAGGTTTTTCCCCATTTGGAGTTTTTAGAAGATAAACTCTTGTGTTCTCTTGTTCTTGTTTATGCTCTTATTTTCTAGTAAATGATATAACTTTTATTAAAAGAAGATAACTCTACAGCTCTATAAATTAAGAAAAAAATCTAACACATGCAAGAGGAGTTATTCGCAGGAGGCGTTAGTGCTTGTGTTAGAGTGACAACTTGATTATGCAGACATTACGGTTGCAAATTTGCAAATAGTGTCATTGCAATGATGGTATAGATCCAAGAAAGAGGAAAATGGGATGATATGGGCAAATTTAGTATATAATTGATATTGAAGCCAACGCCATCCGTTTTTTTCAGCCTCACTCGCTACTTTGTTGTGATTATTGCTCGTTTGCTAATTTGCTATGATTAGATGTAATGGCCCCACCTTCGCTGAATTCGTGGCTCAACAAATGTTGTTTTATTAAAAAAAACAAATTCTTTGTAATGCTCAATGATGGGAATCTCACTTATAAATATTCAAATATCTACATATTGAATGAATCCTGGCCAAGTCCACCATGAAATCATATTTTAAGCATGAAACCTTATTTCAGCCGCCTCCACTATATAACAACACAACAAAGAGAGATCTGTAAATTTATTCAAGAATAGCATTTTTGGGTTGGTTGATATAGGTGTCATTCATCTACTTAAGACTAAAATTATAGCCATTCCATTCAATATACAACCCATTCTACTATCTCAAAATAGGAAGGGTTACAACGAAACAAAACACTCATATTTAAATAAGTCTATTTACTCTCCTCAAAATCTGAAAAGAAAGATATCTACTCTCCTCGCGCTTACAGTTGAGTTACACATCGATCCATTGTGTCTTTCCCGAAATCTGTGATAAATTGTGAAGTAAAGAGAAATGTAGAGAGAAAGAATAGTATATTGGAATGTATGAAGAATATATTGTTAGAAGAAGATATTGTTAGAAGAAGATATAATGCAATGGGAGATGGATGAGCTAAATAGGCTCAAGCAAGACAAAAATAAAAAGTACAATTGTCCAGTACAACTGGCAGTGCACAGTGAAACTGTTGAGGTTACATTATATTTAACACTCCCTCTTAAACTCAACAGTTACAATCATCAGCACTGACTATGCCTAAGTGTTGTCTCTGAAAATCAAAAACTGACTTTCCTAGTGGCTTTGTAAAGATTACAACAAGTTGATCTTGAGAACCACAAAATTGTAGTGCAATATCCGCATTATTGACTAGCTCGCGTATGAAATGAAACTGAGTGTCAATGTGTTTAGTTTTCTTGTGAAACACATGGTTCTTGGATAAAGAAATTGCTGATATATTGTCACAGAGAATAGGAGTTGGATCCTTTTCTGTATGTGGCATATCTTTCAATATTCTTCTTAGCCATACAACTTGACATGAAGCTGAGGTAGCACCTACATACTCTGCCTCTACAGAAGATATTGATACAATTGGCTGCTTCTTTGATGCCCATGAAATAAGGTTTATGCCCAGTTGAAAAACATGTCCTGATGTGCTTTTCCTGTCATCTAGGTTGCCAACAAAATCACTGTCTGTGTAACCAGAGAGTTGATTACTATCAGATTTAGTGTACCATAAAACAAAATTGAGAGTTCCTGCAACATATCTCAAAATTCATTTTGCCATTTTCCAATGCGAATCTTTTGGTGATTCCATGAATCTGGAAACAAGGCTGGCTGCATACATAATGTCAGGCCTAGTTGCTGTAAGATATAACAAACTGCCTACTAAACTTTTGTATAAAGTAGAGTCCACTATAGGACCTTCATCATTCTTTCTCAACTTTGTGCCTAAAGGTATGGGGGTTTCTGCTGGATTGCATCCTTCCATGCAAAATCTTTTGATGATGTCTGCTGCATACTTTTGCTGACAGACAAAAATGCCTTTGGCTGATTGATGAACCTCAATCCCTAAAAAATATTTCATTATGCCAAGATCTGTCATCTCAAACTAAGATTGCATGGCATGTTTGAAATCTATTAACTCAAGATTTCCTGTGTAGATCATGTCATCAACATATAAACATACAATTATAATTTTACTATGCTGAAACCACTTTTGATCAGATAAGTGTCAATTATGTTGTACCAAGCTCTTGGAGCTTGTTTTAAGCCATACAGGGATTTCTTCAACCGATACACTTTGGTTGGGTGCTCTTGGACTTCAAATCCAGGTGGTTGATCGACATAAACTTCTTCTTCTAAGAAACCATTCAAGAATGATGACTTGACATCCATCTGGTATACTTGCCATTTGTGTTGTGATGCTATGGCCAATAGAGTTCTTACAGTGTCTAGTCTTGCTACTGGAGCAAAATTTTCACCATAATCAGTACCTGGTTGTTGTGAGAATCCTTTGGCAACAAGTCTTACCTTGTGTTTTTCAATATGCCCTTTTTCATTGAGTTTAGTTTTGTAAACCCACTTGACACCAATACTCTTCTTGTGTCTTGGCAAATCAACAAGATCCCATGTCTTGTTCTTCTCAATGGAGTCAATTTCTTGGTTCATGGTT